>VCJN01003157.1:0-42408 GCA_006384855.1 Tetraselmis striata
GTTAAGTCAAAGTTAGATAAAGCCCTAATGCAAACCTCGTACTACATGTATTTATACTAGTAGGGCAACATGTCACTTGCCTATCCGACACAGTAATTAAGACGTGACTTGTCATCTGTGACCCTTGTCTGTACCGACTACTACCGCAGTCGTAGTCGTTAATATGTGTTCGGGTACGGGAAACCGTAGAATCGCAAATTTCGCGGGCGGGCTTGCTGCGGACGGCCGCGACGCATGCGGTCTGGAACCGGGAGCAACCGTTAATACCAGGTTGGCTGCAGTATCGAGTGCACTGCAGACTGCAGAAACTGCAGCCTGCAGTTAGCTACTGCACTGCAGCCTGCGGTACTTATTCCCGAAAAGGGACTGCGTGCAGTAACCCAAACAGCCCAAATATCACAGGATAGCGTTTGGATGGCCCGCCAATGATAACAAGCCATTTGGCGACAGTTCCGGCGGTCCGAGCGCCGCGGATAGCAGCACCGTACTCGCTTGTACAGTACCATCACACGTCGCGCGCATCGGGGCACATACCAGTAGACCACACACACCAGCCGAACCTATCCTCACTTTACGCTCACCGTGCTCATCCTCCTCTCGTCACTCTTCGTCAATTACATGGAGGATACCAGTCCGCGGAGCAAGGCGCAGCAGCGATGGCGGACGAGGCGATGGCAGCGGACAGCACCGGCCCGCAGCGGCCAGCATTGCAGCCAACAGGTCAGCACGAGTGGCACAGACACCACTTGGGATGCAAGCCGACGATATTCTCATCGGCAACGGCGAAGATGACCCACTCTAGGCTGAACCCCAGTGCCCCCCCCCCCCCCTGTCTATCCTCAGCAAAGCGCCCCGGCTGCTGGGGCGGCACCCAGCGCGAGAACAACCGTGCCGTCTGGTCTTTTACGTGCCGCATGACACTAGCCTACCGCCCGACGAGAGTAGGAAGTCGAACGTCCTGTGTTGTTGGCGTGCCACTAAGCCGACGCGGGCGGCCTACACGGTTCACTGCCCCACGAGGGGCCCCACGCCTTGTCACCATGCACTTAAGAAATAGAATGGACCTGGGTAACATGGGTGCCTGCGTCTTTATTCAGAAGAATCCGGACTTGGATGCCAAGGCCAAGGAGCTATTAACGTCGTACAACGGGGAGGCTGCTTTCAGCGCCGTGGCGGCGGATCTACTCAAGCCATGCGGGGAGGATTGGCTGGCCAGCCAAGTCCTTGATGGCGAGGGCGAGGAGGTGGCCAGCCGCATTCAATGGGAAGCGGTGGAGTCCATGCTGGAGCAGTATGGAGCCGAGCCAGCGGATGAGGAGGCGGGGGATTAGAGGGGTTTTTATGCCATCAAGCCTTTTTACGCATGTTTCACTATGCATGCGTTAGGACATCATCGTTGGACACACAAAAATGTACACATGGTAGGTTTTTCCCCTCTGTAGGCAATTTAATGATGCGTTACAACTTCCACCACGATTGCTGTCCCTCTGCATCCGCCATGGCAGCCCCTTTGCCCTTCAATGTCACGCCCTTCCCTTCCGTAAAATGAGCAAATGCAGTGCATGTTGCAGTACTGCACCCTGCACTGCAGCCTACTGCACTGCACTGCAGCCTCCAGTATTGGAAAGTGGACTGCAGCCCAACCTTGGTTTCAACCGGTACCATCGGGTTTTAGTACGGGCTGCCCCATCGCCCGTGAGCCCTGCGCTCCCGGCCGGGGAGCTACTTAGGCCAGCCACCAACAGCTTGTCTGCCATCTTCCAGCTCGCTGCCTTCGGCAGCGCCTTCGCGTACTTGTGCGCACAGGGGTCACAGAGGTTGAACAAGTCCGCACCGAGGTTCATCCGCCCGGTAGTGAGTCGCCGTGCCGCGCACATGCGTTATTACAACATATATATCAAGCAGCGCGACAAACAACCCCTCGGTAGTTCGATTTTCCCTACTCGTGTGCTCGAAGTCGTTTTCGTTTTTGCCCATGCTTTGCAGTCGGGACGTTCTCGGGTAGTAGCGATGCGCACGGCAAGGAATTGGAGGCGGGCGGGGGTCCCCGTTGGGGGGTTTAACCTCAACACCGGGAGTCGAGTCGCAGTACATGCCTTGGGGGCTCCCGCAGTGGAGCACCCTGCTCTCGCAATAATCAACCCTTCAGATTCGGTAACAAGGTGGACGCGCTCGGCACCATGGCCGCCGCTCGTCACGGTTGCCAACGACGACAACTACGCCTACCGCAACGAAATCGGCGCGGACGAGGAGGTCGTCTGTGTCGTCGGGTGTGTGTCACTTGCCGTCCCGCAAGACACTTCAACCATGCCCGCGTGTCCTCGCAGCAGGGCGCCATGGCATCAACGGTCATTACACGCGGTGGTTTTCCGTAACTACTTGCGTAATTGATCCGGTACGGGGGTAGCGCCGCTGATGCTCCGGTGTTTTGAGAGGTCTCGTTGCCCTCGTCCTAATTGTGCTACAACAACGTTTGCGGTGGTCGCAGTGGGAGGCGTTTGCGCGGCTCGCCCGGCGCGTCTCCCAACTACGCCTCCTACTGCAACGTCGTCGTCACAAGGACCACGGCAACCTGCAGATGCCCGCCGGGGGGGCAGCTCTAGCACCTGGCGTGCTTGACGTCTCGTGGTGTCCGTAACTACCCATGTTCGACTCCGGGTTTGGAACCTCGGCGCCCGTCGCTGCGCAATGGTGCAATAGCGGCGGCCGCCTCTTCGTCACCCTCGCCCCGACATCATTCATTGGCATCGTTAAATGCCGGCGTAGGCCACAACGGCCTCTACGCCGGCCGGCCCGCTCCCAACGTCACGACATATCATCTGTGACAATACGAGCTGCCCGCGCCGGGAGACAGCTCATCCACCCAACGCGACTTGTGAATTTCGTGGCGTCAACATATGCCTACGACTTGTGTGATGGTCGCCTCACCGCACTCCGCGAAGTAAGACCCGCAGCGACAGCTTACAGAGTCGGTGGGTCTTCTGCGACGCCGCCGACAACCGACCCCGACACACCTAAGAACCGGTACGGCGCGACCACACTGGGTACCGCCGCGTGCCCGCGCCCCCATTGGGTCACGCACCTCACGCGCTGTCCTTCACCCTAGTTATGGGGGAGCCTTACACCGCGAGATGCGCGCCCACCCTTCGTAATATGTGCATTGTTAGTACATGTGCGAGTTACCCTCGCGTCGCGAACAACGTACTGGTACTTCACTTGACTGTACGCGGAGCGCTCGCGCGCCCACGCGCACAATTGTACGCGTTCTACGGGTGCATGTACCGCTGCGCCAACTTGGCCGCTCCTAGTAGTGGCTGCAATTCTGGCTCGTCGTCGTGTCGCACGCCGCCACGGCGCGGCAAATGCGCTGAAGCAGGGCGCCGTTGGGAGACGGCATCTTCATAGCACGACCAGTCCGGCCTATGTGGCGCCGGCGTTCGCGCCGTCAACATCTCCCGTCCGTCCGAGACCCCTTCTACAACTCAAGACATCTTCCGCCTTCGTCTGGTCGTCGGCACGCCTGCCGACTGCCCACGCTCGCAATTGTAAACGAACCGTTTGTAAACTGGCAAAACCAAACTCGATTGCATGCTTAAATGATCTTAACGTGTTTATGGGGTTTCCTAACATTTCAACTGTCCTAGTGCGACCCGTACAGTCTGTCAGTGGTTTCAACCGGTTAAATAACTACCGTGGTGGTAGATGCCCATGCCGTGGACATGAGCTCTAGGGTTTGGGCACCGAGGTTATCCGACCCTAGTACATGGGCCATGTATGGCCGCATGGAGTCTCGTACATCCCGCGCCGCCCTCGATCGCATTCTTGATCTTCCGGGCGCGCGCATCGCGCGGCCGAACCGCGTCGGGGGCATGTACTCGCCCGTAGCCGGGTGCAACGCCAACGTGGCACTAATCATCTCCCGGTTCATGTACATCCATGCCGGCAAGGAACGCGGAACACAGTGACGGACCAATGAGGCTTGCTGACCATACCGCGCCTAGCCCGCCGTCCGGGATGGAATAGAGTAGCGCACGGCTCCACCGCCACTAGCTCCTCGCTGGCCATCTCGGTAAGCGCTTGATCCCACACCTTGCCTAGCCAACGGTGGGCACAATGGTAGCCCCTGCGCCGCTCTGGCGCAGCTTCTAAACGAGGGCGGACAGTAGGTGCTCGGGTGCGTTGCACCAGTTGTTCTTGCCCCGCCATGCCGCATCCCCCAGGTGCAGCGCGTCCACCGCCTCGCTCGTAGGGTCGAGCCACCAAGCGTTGTAGCGGGGTAGCAGGACGTTGAGGGCAGGCACGAACCAGTCGATCGTGTGGGGAGCCGAGCCGCGCGTCAAGCTGCACGAAGAGCACCGGGTCGAGCTTCTAGTTGTCGGTGTCCAAGTGCTGGCTCATGCGGTCCGCCCACACTTTCGTCGTCTACCGAATGTAACGCGCCCGCAACCGGATATCCTGCGAGTCTAGGAGGCAACATAGCCACCATAGCTACACCATCATAGTCGGGGACCGGGACGCCAGGGTGATCATGACGTGAATCACAACTTGATTGTCCTCGTGCATGAGGACGTTGCGGCCGGCGAGGTCGAGGAGGAACGACTCGACCGCTATCCGGACGGCCTTTAGCTCCAAGCAATTTAGTTCCAAGCAATGTGTTGCCGCGCGTCCTCGGCGCACCAAAACCCACGCGCCTCCAACCTGCCATTTAGCACACCCCCCAAGCCATAGCCGGAGTTGTCCGTGTGCAGATAGGCGGTATCCACCGGGCGGTGGATGGGCTTGCCGTTGGCCTGAGTGGGCACCGTTGTTCACCGCTGCATGTCTCGGCGCAGCTGGGGCATCATCCGCACCCGGCCGGCGACGTGGTCCCCAAAGACGGAGAGGAGCTCCCGCATGAAGAAACGGGCGGCTGGAATCGCCATGAAAAAGGTAATGCGTTTGGCCCGCTGGCGATTGTAGGTCCCGCACGGGTAGCCAACGGGCGTTGCGGGACGCCTTGCCGAGCAGTTGCTTGGCATGGCTGGCCAACTTCAACAGCTTGGCCTCCGGCCGTGGGGCGTAAAATACCCCCGCCGTTGAGTCGATGTTGATGCCCAAATGGAGGCCAAACTGCGCGGGTTCCCAGAAGCCCTTCTCCGCGTGGCGCTCCAGGCTCAGTGCGTCCAGCACGTGCAGCAAGCGGGCACGGACGCCCAGCGCTGCGGCCTCCGTGTCCCCGAAGAGGAGGAAGTCGTTGACGTAAGGTAGGATATGCGCGCGCCCCGTCAGTGCGTGCGCCGCATGTGGCGCTTGGAGGGGATGGGGGCAGAGGCGGCGGGGGGGGGGGGGGGGGGGCGGGCTCCGGCTCCGGCGTCCGCATGTGGCGCACCATCACCTCCATGAAGGTGGTGTAGTGGGGGCTGAGGGGCCATCCAATGGGCAGCCCTGCCGGGCAGTAGAGGGTCCTCCGGATGTCCACATGAAGTAGTCCCGGTCGGTCTCCGCGATGCCTAGAGCGTAGAAACCGTCCTTGAGGTCGACGGAGAACATGTAGTCGCCCTTCTGCTTGGTGAGGTGCCGGAGGCCCATAAGGGTCTCCATCTAGATGCGCTTGCGGACGCAGCATGAGTTGAGGTGGCGGAGGGCCATGATGACTCGCCACTTGCCGCCGGGCTTGGGAACTAGGAAGTCCCGGGACACAAAGTCCCGCCGCAAGCCGTACTTCCACGCGCCGCACGTGAGGAAGCGGGCTAACTCGGGCTCGAGAAAGGCTAGTTGGGCCGGGGTCCGGCAGTGAGATGCCGTGGTGGAAGGGCTTGGTGGGTCGGTTGCGCTTGAGAGAGTAGATACGCCCCGCGGATTCATCGAAGCACTTGCCCGCTCGCGCCAATAGCTTCCCATCACTCGCGCAAGCTCCGCCTCACGCGATGTCGCATGTAGGTAGTGGTTGGGGAGCATGACTGGGCGCGGCGGCGCACACCGTCAGTTAGTCGTCTCCTCCTCGATCTCGGGCGCAGGCTTGCCTACACGCCGGTCGGTGTCAGCTTGGCAGCCTTTTTACGGTGCGCCTCCTCGCGCTTCTTCCTCTCCCGTGCCTTGCGGTCCTTGTCGTTCTTGGCGTCGGTGCCGGTGCTGGCGCTGCTCCCCCCCCCCCCCCCCTCCCCGCCCGCCCACTGCTCCCCCGCCGCCGCCGCCGGCCGTGAAAGCATGTGAGGCCCGCGCCTTGGCGACATGGAGGAGGGTGACCTCGAGGGGTTTGTCGTCTACCAGAAGACGCAAATCCTTGGAATGAAAACGAGAATGAAGTCATGGTTCAAAGAGAAGCCATGGGACTCAGAGACAAGAAGTGTGAAGCAGCGGTAAAAACGCCATAGCAGAGCATGTGTTGGTACTCGTCGCGCGTCGAGTGCCGCTTCTCCTCGGTCAGGAACCGGTCGCACTTGTCAAGTCGTGGGGCCCACAGGGTCAGGCGGGTGACGCCGGCGGGAGACAGGCCTCGGGGAGGAGGTCGGCCCAGTCTCATGGGTCGATGAAGTCCGCGGCACGGGGCGTCTTGGCAGGGAAACCGGGCGGAGGGCCGTCTTCGTCGCTACTCCCACCCTCAGGGCAGCAAGTCAGCACGTTGTAAATCAATTTCAATTTCAATTTGAGGGCCACCGTCCGGAGCTGAAGGAATGGGTTTGGGGTGCTTGTGGGGGGGGGGGGGGGGTCAGGGTACGGGCGGGTGTCTCCCGCTTCGATCTTGAGCATAAGCTGTCGGACCAGGTTAGTGAGTCCGGCAAATTCTGCGGTTGTCGGAGGGGCCACGCCGCCGCTGTTCCATGTTCCCTACGTCGTCCGGGTAGAGGTCGGCTGGCGGGTCGTCTATCATAGTAGGTCACGGACGATTACATGTACGAGTAGTCCATACATCTACATATACGGATGGTCGTCGGCTTCGGAGTCGACGAGGGTGAATAAAGATCTTGACCAGCTAGACTGCGAGAGTCTAGGTGCTTTGTGTAAGTGGGAACTCGCGCAAAACTAAATGGTAGTCGCCCCGCTGCGTAACGGAGCGTCTTATGCTTGCAGTCGCTGATGATTATCCAGCGCTGCCACGCATGGAGTTAATCACGCGTCAACTAAATTTGAGTCAGTGAGAAGCCGAAGTGCGTCCGTCCGGCGTTCATCGCGTACGCGCGCGCACGAGCGATGACATATGCCCCGTGTAATCTTAACCTCTATGTGACTATATGACTATGTAGTATAATACTCCCTCGCCTCGCGCGGGGGGGGGGGGGGGGGGGGGGGGGCTATTTGCATCAAAATACTCCCTCGGCGCCACCCGCCAAGAAGTAACTCAGTATTTTGGCCGCCCATTGCACAGAAGTTGGTTCGGACCCCCGCCTGCCGGGCCTCCGGGGCGCGGGCCGGCCGAATCACCACCCGGCGGGCTGCGGCTGCTACGAGATCTCCTCCCCAAGCGTCAACATACCGCCTGCCACCCCCGTGAGCGACACCTTCCCGCTTCCCGACGACAGTGAGACGGATGGATGAGTCCCCACCCGTTGACAGCGAGGCGGGCGGAGATGGTGTTGGTGCTGCGCCTGCTACGGGCCCCGCACCGCCTCCTATATGGAAAAGGGGAGCTCCTCTTCGCCAGATGAGGCGCATGCTCATCTCGAGCAAGACCCCGATGACAACAACCATGTCAAGAAGGGGGGGGGGGGCACACGCCGCGGGCGGGAGATGACGGTGGAGGCGATTTTATATGCCCGTGCTGGAAACGTGCGGCATGATGTTCGTTCGAGCACCCGAAAGGGAAAGCTTCCGTCCGACAGTGTGTCCCGGGATACCTACGGCGCCTCCGCTTCAGACGAATGACTGCGGCGAGGAACGTCGAGCTCGTCTTAGGGAAAGGGCGGGCGGCGAAGAGAGACATCGTGGCAAGCGACACGAGAGACCAATCGTTGTGAAAGCCTAAAGGCGGTTGCGGCGCGCGCTACTCGAGGTGGACTGGCCGGGAGCCGACCAACGAAACTTCGTGTGGGGTGGGCAGCGAGTAGTCGCGCCGGGTTGGGCGGCGGGCGGGCGGGTTATTCAAATCCGCCAGCAAGAAATACTAAAATACTGTGCGCCAATTCCGTCAGGGGGGTATAAGTATTTGGGTATTTGGGTATTTTCCGGCCGCAAGTAACAAAACACCAAAATACTCGGTAATTGCGGAAGTGATCTTAGGCATGGAAGATTTTATCCGTTGTCTTTGGTGCCCCCCCCCCCCCCCCCTTTTTTGCCCCCCCCCCCCCCCCCCCCCATTTGGAAATACTTCCTTCCTCTGCAGTACTGCTAAAGTACTGCCATCAAACAAATAACAAGGAAACATCATGTTTGTGCCTTGTAAGCATACATGCAGGAACAGCAAGGGCAACTAAAAACATGTTATAGATGAGCTTCTATGGGTATTGGGCACCCCCACCTTCAGGTGAAAAAATGGGGGGATTGTGACAGTACTTTGTGCAGTACTACAGACAAGGTTGGGCAGCAAATAGGCCGTTAATATAGATGCAGGAGGATGCATAGAAGACCACGGCACATAGATGAATATGGCACATAGACGAATGTAATAAATGACAATGTTGTTTACATTGTCAACCCCAGACCCGCCCGACTGTATGAGACAGCATAGACGGGGGTGTCCAGCAGTCGGTGGCTAAGTGAGGGCATGTCGGTTGGAAAATCGCGGTTGGTGGCCAGCGCTTTCAGCGCCTCGATGGTCTCCACATGCGACGCCGTCTCGACCGACCGTACCGGCTCCTCCATCAGTTTTGACTTAAGGTCATAGTCGCGCTGCTTGCCGAGCCGCTCCTCATACCGAAATAGCGAGAGCTCTATGGCTTTTAGCAACGCGATGATGCCCGGCCAATTGCCCTTCTATGTGGACCCAATTACCGTTGCCGGACAGCGCGTACTGATGATATACTCCAACGACTTCGGAACGTTCGGCCGATCTGCCTTATGTCCAAGTTTCTTCTTCCCAAAGAACTACGTAAAACGTTTGTCCGGCGGGGCGGGCCCTTTGCAGAGCTGCTCCCATATCCCAGATACATCGCCAGTCTTGGAACGAGAGCTGAGAGGGAACAAGGCGCGATGGAGGGCGAAGACGAAGTCGAAGCCGACCGGCTTAGCCATGTCCGCCGACCAACCGACGCCCTCTAACTCTTGCCAGTCTATCAAGGAGTTGTATTGCTGGTTTTTGGCATACAACGGGCCGCCGCTAGGCACTTTGTGAGTAGGGAGGCGGTGATGACTCTTAGGGCTCGGCGCGGCGCTGGCCATCATCATCGTCGGGAACGGGTTGTGCGGTGCTTGCCGAGACCTAGCGGGGCGCTGGCAATCGATCTTGATTGTAACCGTTCTCGTCTCAAGGAACGCCAGGGTGTCTGTGACTGCCTCTTACTAGCAAGAACGATGTGCAGTCTCGCGAAAGCCCACGGTCGTGCCCACAGCGTACGGAAACGGCAATTTCCCATACTTTTTAAGCACGCCGCCGCCGGCATGTCACTGTAACATGCCAAGAACGCCACCATAACCCACCCACCGCCCCCCACACGCACGTGCGGGATCATGGGGAACAAGGGGAAGAGGGCGAAGGCTTCTAGGAAGCGGGAGGAGCAGCGGTGGGCGGCGGCGGCGGCGGCGGCGGCGGCGGCGGGGGTGGCGGATGCCGGTGAGCGGGCCGCGGCGCGCGGGCGGGCTCAGGACACGCGACAGGCACGCATAGCGACGCAGCTGGCGACAAGTGCGTCAGAGCGCGACGCGTTGACCGCGAAGATCAAGCGGCTGACCGAGGAGGGGGAGGCGCTGAGGGCTGCGGCGGAGAGGGACCGCGAGGCGGAGAGGCAACTGCGGTCGCGGCTGGTGCAGGCCGAGGAGGCAGCGCTGCAAAGCCGCATCGCGGCCCACGACGCCAGAGAGAAGCTGTACCACTACCGGTACAACGTCACCAAGCGGAAGCGCGGTGACGCTGACGGCGAGTCAGACGGGCATCAGTCAGACGGCGAGGGCTCCGGGGAGGAGGAGGAGCCGGGCAGCGCGGATGACGAGCCGAAGCCGCCCGTGATGCCGCGGAATCGGCCGACTGGGCTGCACTACAAGCTGCGCAAGGGCAGCCAGGTAGCCAAGGACAGCATCGACATCTACATCCGCAAGAAGCGAGACGACCTAGAGCACTTGCTGACAAACATGTTTGGCAGCAAGTGGGAGGAGTACTACAAGCAGAACGGGACGGGCGAGCAGCTAACAGCAGGCGTAGAGGGTGACGAGAGTAGTAGTGGAGGCGGTGCCGATGTCGGCACCTATAACCCGAGTCCCGTCGGCAAGACCCACCGCTCCTACACCCACATGCCTCGTTGGGTCCTGCGTTCCCTCTTCTCCAAGTACCGACACCTGTTGCGCAGCATACTCGACGACATGGGCCACGACAGGCAGACCGAGGAGGCAGCCAAGCGAGTGATGGAGCAGCACTGGCGTGAGAACGCCGTAAAAATTTACACGGACATCTGCAGCACCGCCCGAGCATGGAAGCAGTTGAAGACGATGCTGTCTAACCGGAAGGATCCCAACGTCGACTACTGGACTCCTTTGCTATGGCCTTGCGGCACAGAGGCACCTGGCGCCCCTGGACTCGACTGGATCTTGTCTCGCATCCGGGAGCACATGGAGAAGCTCGGGGTCGACTCGGCTAATCTGTGCTGCAAGGTGAACACACGGTCAGCCATTGTGGACAGGCTGGAGTTTGTGGACAACATGGGGCTGCTGCCACCACCCGGCTCAACCATCCCGTGTCAGCACCTCATCGATGCTACTGGTCTATTCAAAAACCCCAGGACCAATAGCACATCAGGCGTGGCAAAGTGCATCTACGATGATTCATCACTGACCGATGAGTCTCAGAAGGTGAATTCAGTCAACAACCATGTCTTGCTCACCTTCTTTCTGAGGGATGACTGCTGGACAGACCTGCAGCTCCACGCCAGCCACATCCCCGATGACCTGAAGCAGCTGCAGCGGGAGGGTGTCCATGTCAATGGCAAGCACTACAACATCAAGGTGTTGGCCGGGGGTGACATGAAGATCCTGAGTGGGTTGCTGGGCCACTGCGGATGCAGCAGCCTCTTCCCATGCATCTACTGCATCGTGGGGTCCCACGCGGAGCGAGCCATGACATTGCAACAGTGGGAGGCAGCAGGCATCAGCATGCGAGATATGGAGGAGCTGGTGCAGCTCACACACACCGTGATGGGCAGCCGGTGCCCCTCCACAAAATGCAAGGACAGGGATGTCACAGCCAGCAGTGCGGAGCTGACAGATGAGGGCATGAGCGTGTCCAGGCGACAGCAGCTGCAGCAGCTGCACTACGGCATGTGCAGGGGGAGCGCGCCGTACCTCGTGCTGTCGCACATCCTGGATTACATCGTGGACATCCTGCACCTCATGCTGAGGGTGGTGCCGCAGATCTTCAAGTTCACGGTCTCGAAGCCTTGCGACGCCGCCAAGCAGCTTGAGCTGGTGAAGTGGGTCGAGGAGCACCTAAAGGTCAAGCTGTCCAGCAGCAAGGCCGGTCAGTCTGCGACAGGCAAGGCCAAGATTGATCTCAGTGCTGAGTCATGGCCCGGTGAGACATGCCAAGTGCTGATGGACAACTACGTGGCCATCCTGCAGAAGGCCATCCCGCTGTGGCGCAGCCGGCACAAGCAGTTGTACATCAACGCCAAGAAGGTGTGGGATCTGTTCTTTGAGCTATATTACCTGGTCACCCACGGCTGTGACGACAAGGACGAAGCCGCCGTCCAGCAACACGCCACCGAGGTTGAGGAGGTGGGCAACAAGATGCTCACGGCGTTCCTGCAGGTGGCCAACCAGCAGGATGTCACCGTGTACATCCACGTCAGTGCGGTGCATCTGGGGCAGATGATCCGGCGGCATGGCAGCCTGGGCAAGTGGTGCAGTCAGGGGCTAGAGGCTCTGCACCAGTGGGTTCACTTCTTCGGGCGCCACCGCTGCAACAAGCAGAAGGAGCATGCAGCCAAGACCATCACCCATGCCATCCACATGCGCGCCCTCTCTGCCCGCACCCGCGTCATCACCAAGAAGGGGGCAGCCATGCGTGCGCGTGCACAGGTGAAGAAGGCAGCCAAGCAGGCAGCATCCGGTGTGCAGCCCACCAAGTTCACCAGGGAACACAAGAGCAAGCTGAGGGTGCAGCAGCATCATGCAGCGGTGAAGGCGCTTGGTCTGGACAAGCGACAAAAGTAGATAGAACAGCGCACAATCCAAACAAGAATAATTACATGTAATTATACTTTCTCCTCTCCATCCGTTCCACTTTCTGACTCAGCTGCTTAATCTTTTCTTTCATCTCATCAACTGCACGCTTGGGATACGTGCTGTGACACCATTGTACCCATTCCCTCTCTGAGGTGAACTCATGCTATACCTCCTCTACACCGCGCAGCGCGTGCTTCCTACCTGCGGCGAAGTCCTCGCCGTTCAGCCGCCGGTCCATGTCCATGTAGTAGTTCTGCTCCTTCGCTGCCCACGCCCGCCGTCCAGGCCCACGCATCATCCGATACAACTGCTCTAGCTCCTTCTTGTAGGTGAGGTCGTCCCGCTCCCGCTTCGCCGCCTCTAGCTCCTGCAGGAACTTATCCCTCGCCCGCTCCTCCTGCAGCAGGATGCTGCGCCCCTTGTACCCGCAGTTGGCCCGGTTCAGCTTGTGATGCATGAACGGCTCAGTGCCAGCCGGCGCTCCAACAGGTGCCAGCCGCTCCGGGTAGTAGCCGATGGACGCGATGGCTGCCGTGCTGCCCCAATGCTTGCTGCCCTCCAGCAGCACGTCCCGGCTGGCTCCGGGCAGCATGTGGCGCCGGTTGCGCCGCAGCAGGCGCCGTGCGCCCAGCTCGTTATACGCGGCGTACTGCCGGTATAACGGCTTGTGGGGCCACCTACTCTTGTCGATGCCAGCATCTGTCAGGTCAGACGGATGCATGGCCGACATCCGCAGGTTGACATGGCCATCCTCATCCTGAGCGGCTGTGATGGCAAATGTGCTGAACCGGAACGAAAGCTTGTGGATGGCACCAGACGTCTCTTTGCTCCCCACCTCAATGATCTCCAGAGTGAGCGTCATGGGCAAGCCAATGAGGTGCAGGTCGCCCGTGGCCTTCTGACGGGCGTTCTCAAACACGCTCGCCGTCAGGGACGTTGACGTTGCCATGGAAGTCCAGGAAGAAGCGGAGGAAGTCCCAAGTGTGGAAAGTCCAGCTATACTTTTCCGCCATCTTGCACCACATCACGCGACAATGCTCCTGGTTGAACAACTCCGCGGCCCCACGCCCCAAGTCCGCCAGACGCTTGGCTTGGACAGCGCGGACCTTCTCCATCACGTGCGCCAGCTGCAGCTTCAAGAGCGGGAGAGGGTAGTTGACGGAAACCGTCACCATCGACGCGCCCTCAGCAGCTCCGGGTGAGTTGGGGTTGGCTCGGCTCTTTGTCCCAAGGACGTCGAAGAGCGCCTGCCGACTCGCAGCAGTGAAGTCGTAGTAGCTCAGAAGGGCCACGGGTGGCCTCAAGATGCCCTCGCAGCGGACGCAGGGCGCGGTGGGGTCGGTCGGTGCATCTTGCTCGTGCTGCTCATGTAGACAGATGAGGCAGCACGAGCCGCGGCTGCCCATATCTGCAACAGTGCGGCACAATCAAAGTTAACACCCCGACAGACGAAGCGTTGCTGCAGGATGCAGACGGCACGACACCACCGCACCGCGCATGGGCCCATGCCCAACACATATACCAACGGTTCGGGACCGTTTACATGCGCCGAGCGGGCGCTATGCCTACGGCTTGTGCTTTCGCGTGAGTGGTAGAGTGGGTGCCGAGTAAGCGATGCCGCAGCAACAACGGCAATTCGCGCAGGGGAGGCGGGATGGCACACCTGAGTGGGACACCTCCGACCGTACGACCGCCGGTCAACGGGCGTTTAGAGGCCCTGGGTGGGCGTGGCGGGGTGGTGGCTGCCTCAGATGGCCCGGGAGACGGGTGGGCGGTAGGTTTTTGTGGGCTGCTGATGCCCGGGTGAGTAGTGCCGACGTTGCGGCGCGGCGGCCGTGTTTTGCGCGGCCGGCTGTACGGTATACGAGGTAATAAAAAATATGGGTCGCGCGGTGTTCCGTACGCTGTGCGCCGGGTGCCGGACAGGCACACCATCTTGATATCGGTGTCAGCAAGCAGGGGGTGGTAGTCGGGGGCGTGGGCCTCGATTGCCTCATCCAGCTGCTCCAAAGAGTTCTTGTCGCCCCACTCCTGAGCGCATGTATCCATACATTCCGCACTTCAGTCCTGCCGTCAACGAAAATGCTGACGCACGCCGCCAGTGACGCCAAGAGGGACATAGTGGTGCTGCCTGGTGTGGGCGGCGGGTGTTCGTGGTAGTGGGATAGGGTGGCGGAGGGATATCGGATACATGGAAGGCACTGAGTGGGCAGATGAGATGTTGGTGGCTGTCCTAAGTAGCTCCCCGGCCATGCCCGGCGCAAGGCTCGCGGGCGATAAGGCAGCCCGAAGGGTACCGGTAAAAACCGTTTGAAACCCGAAACAGATTGTACCGGTCGCACTAGGACAGTTGACTAGTTCTTGAAACCCCAAAAACAGAGCTTAGAGGATGCATTGCGGCGGTTTGTCTCCCATCAGCCGCTACCGGTACTGTATGTAATGTGCCGGTGTTGAGTCAGCTGCGCCGGCGCTGTCGCCGCCTACGACATCGGGGGCATCGACGAGTACTGTTCAAAGTACTATTATACCATACGTTTTTTTTTGCGGAAAAGGAAGATCCCCCCCCCCCCCCCCCCTTTTTTCCGAGCAAAATCGCCACCAAAGACAACGGATAAAATCTTCAGGCCTTATCGGATGCCTTATAAGAATCCTTACAAATGCGGAAATATACTAGTAAAAAGTGATTGCGTCTGGGGTGCCACGCGTACAGTATTTTGATCACAAAACAATTAAATACCTAAATACTCGCCCGCTGATTGCCTGGAAATAGTAATAATTGGGCAGCTTCGTTCGCTGTCTTGCACAGCGCCGCCTTGACTCCGTTTTCCCTCCACGCTTTCGTCAATTTATTCGGCTTTTGATCGGGTAAAACAACCCGCGTGGCATATTTTGGCAGCAAAACCAGACAACTTGAAATCGGTGCTGGAACGCGCTACCGGTACTGGTGTGAATTACAAAAAAGGGCAGTTAACACCTACCAAAGGGCAGTTAACACCTACAGTAGGGCAGTGATTTCCGATATCGCCCTCTGCTGCGAGCTCATGTAAATAGGGCAGTTATACCATATAGGGCGGGCGGTTAACACCTACCGGTACCACAAAAGCAAGTACTAGAAAATCAACAGAGCAAGCCACAAGTACGTAAGGTACTGGTACTGATGGCTGGCGGATATGTGGGTTGGGCGCGTTGGGTTGAAGGGGGAGCAGTGGAGATCGCGGCCGTCGGCAACGGATCAACTAGCTGTACGCCTCCGGATTACTCGCCTCTGGACGCCTCACTGCCTGGAACCACTCACTAATCAAATCAAAAATAGCTGTATCAGCAAAGGATCGGCCGGAACTGTCGCCTGCTAACTTCAGCTCAGCTTGCCGCACCCCTGTTGCTAGACGTTGTCAGCGACCCTGTGAACCATGGGCGTCACCGTGGAGACCGTGAGCCCTGGCGACGGCGCTGGGAAGCCCCAGCCCGGGCAGAAGGTGACGGTGCACTACACCGGCACCCTCACCGACGGCAGCAAGTTCGACTCGTCCCGCGACCGCGGCAAGCCTTTCGTCTTCACCATCGGCGCCGGCCAGGTGCGCGCTTCTTACCCAGAGATCGTGCGGTGCTGGCAGCAACCCGCCTGCGCCCCGTTGTGCGTTGTACCCCCACCCCCTTCCCGAAGCTGCCCACTAAAAACACTAAGAGTCAGCCTCACCCCGGCATGCCCCGCCCTCCGGAACCACAACCCGCCTGGGACCTCGTGATCTGGCTGGTCATGACGCTCTCGCCCTCGACCTGCTCACAGGTCATCAAGGGCTGGTGAGTGCTTCTCTCGGGGGAGCAACCTCCTACCCCCACGCTTCCCAGCGGCAGCAGCCGTCGAAGCCTGGCGCTACCGCTGGCAGCAGATGACCCTGTCGCCCATCCCCTATGCTACTTACCCTGTGTGTGTGCGCGGATGAGCACGAGGCTGTGCCTCACTGAAGTTTCTGCGCTGACCCATGAGGCCCGCCTGGTGCTGTCTCACATCGGCAGGGACGAGGGCGTGGCGCAGATGACCAAGGGGCAGCGCGCCAACCTGTGAGAGCCCGCTGCCGCCCTCCCCTTCCTTTCCGCTGGGCTGCCACTATGGGTAGGGGCAAGGAGGGGGGAGGGGGTAGTAGGAGAGGGAGGTGGCACTGAGAGTTCCCTGCCCCCCTGCCTCCGCGCCCGCAGGACCTGCACGCCCGACTACGCCTACGGCCCGCGTGGCTTCCCGCCCGTGATCCCCCCCAACTCCACGCTCGTGTTCGACGTGCAGCTGATTGACTTTGCGTGAGCCGATATGCGACTGTACAAAGGGGAGCGAGTGTCGTGCGCGCCTGCCGGGTCCTCGGGGCCCTTACGCCCTGTAATCTCCCGAAAATGCGGCCGAAATGAGTTGCCGCGACCCGGAATGCCCACGATGGCCTCCTCACCCTCACCACCCTAGCCACCCGACCCTATCCAGCTTTGCCGTTTGATCTCTGCTCTTCGCATGCCTCTGCAGCATGGATAGCCACACCCCCACTCGGCGCCTATCCGCGGAGTCCACTGCTACAGGCGATGAGGAGGGGGCCGCACAAACCGGCCTCGCAGGCCCTACTAGTGGCACCCCAGTCTGCCGCCGGACTGTCCGCCCGTGGCGCGGGCTGCGTGGTGCTGCCGTTCTCAAGCTAGGATTTGTTTGTGTGTGTGTGGGGGGGGGGGGGGGGGGAGCGGCGGCGAATCGGGTAAGGATTCTGGCGGATGCGCCTTGCCACGGCACTGAGGCAGCGACTCTGGTCTTTAGGGTTAATCGGGTGCGAGTCGCAATCCAATCCAATTTCGGGGACAGGCCTCGGGTGCTGGCTGAGGGGTGGCATCGGGCAACGGGGGTGGCGGGGGTGCCATCATGGCCAAACGAGGTCCATCCTGTGCGCCGCCAACATGCCACGTGTGACAACTACCACCATGGGCGTTACACCCTTGGCGATTTCCAGCAACAAGCTAGCTTATTGGACTACGGGCGGTGCCCTATTCAGCGCGCCCCGGCCACGCCCGGACTGGGCAGGCATCGGGGTCATCGCTGGTGCCGCCGCTCTACCGAGGAATGGGGATGGGGACGGGGGGCTAGGGTGCCGGCTTGCCAAGCTCAGCGGGCGCCGCGCCGCCGTAGAGCGACCACTGCGTGGTGTCGATGTCGTACTGCTGCCGCCTCTGCTTTGGGCCGAGGTTTGCGCTCTGCTCCTTGCCCTACAGAGGGGGAGGACCACGGAGGTGAGAGGGCGTGTGTGTGTGGGGGGGCGGGGGGGGGGGGGGGGGGGGGGGTAGGTTAGTACGGAGAAGTATTGCGATCAGCCCACATCTCGCGGGGCATCCCCTGGTGATTCAGGCCTTTGAGGATGTGCAAGCGCTTCCAACTCATCAAACCCTACAGTCCCTACTTATCAAACCCTACAGTCCTACACATCTTCCAGGTATAGGTAGGTTATGTGGGGCACTGTTGATGGGCTATTAGGGTAATGGAGTAAAGGGTGAAGGTGGGCTGTCAATGGATGGAGAAGAGGGTGGGGGCAGTGAGAACCTGCTGGTGGATGAGGTAGATGACGCGGTTGTACGTGTCGCGCGTGTTGCACACAAAGGTGGTGGAGGTGGGCACGCTGATCCGGGTGCGCGGGATGCTGAGCACGTAGTGCACTGTGATGGACAGCCGGTCCGCGCGCCCCGTCACGGTCTGCATGTGCTTCAGCTTCACCACCTTGTGCAGCTGGTACTCGATGCCCTGCGCATTGGCCCAGGGGCGGGGGGGGGGGGGGATGAATCCGCCATTCATGCAAAAAAGTCAACACAATGGCCGAGCGGGACTAGTGCGGGTGCCGGGCGCACCTATGGGGGCCCTTACTATAACCCTCAAAATCGGGCTTGCAACCGATAAGAACATTTGCCATGCAGTGCCGCTACCTTTCCGTCTACATTTGACCTCTGGCGCGCAGGCAGGGTGGGCTCTTCTTATTCGCGGTGTTCTTATTGCCGCTGCGGCACCCGCAGTGCAACACTTGCCACTTTCATTCGCTCTTGCCAACGTGATCTCTGATGGGCTCAAACCTAAATGTCCGACTAGAAAGCCTTTGATGTGAGGGCATGCTCTATTGGCAAAGTATGCTCTGTAGCTGTTCCCGCTGGCCATCGGTTCACAACAAAGGGCTAGCAGCTGTCAACGATTTTCCGTAGATACACTGTTATTAATGGTTGTTGGTAGTTTCATACGGGCGGGGGCAAGTCGCATAGCCTCGAGCATGGGCAATCACAGCTTCTTGCACGCGAATCAAGAACACCGCCATGCACGGCGCCATCCGCGCTCAGCGACATGCCCCAGGGGGAGGGGCACCCACCACATCGTCATCGTTATCCGTGCCCGTGAACAGGTGCTTCTTGGTCCACCTGCTGCACGCCGACGTCAGCCCCTCGCCGCTGGGCGCACCGCAGCAGTGTGCAGCGCAGGGCGGGCGTCATTAAAAAAAGGGGTGGGAAGAAGGGGGCGGGGGGCGACCTGAGGTGTGTGAGCGACTTATTGAGGAGGTTCTGCTTCATGTTGAACGACAGCCACAGAATGCGATGGCTGGTCAGCATGATGATGCGGTTTGCGGTGACCACCACCACGTCGGTGATAGTCTGCCGGGCAGCGCACGCGGCGGATGTCAGCCCAGCAGCGTTGCAGGCAGGTAGGGAAGGGAGGGTGGGAGGGGAGGTTGCCCTGGGTGGTTGCGCGGCGAGTGGCGCTCCCCACCTCATCGTCCTTGACCGACTTGGGCACCAGGTACTCCAGCGCGCCGCGCCACTTGGCCAGCTTCTCGCCGCGCTCCTTCATCGCCTGGTACGTCTGCTCCGCGATCAGGCCCGGCTGCAGCGTGCCGGGCGCGCGCACCTGCAGGGGAAGCATGCCAGGGTCAGCTCTGGCAAGGCGCTGGGAAGGCCCAAGCCCTTACTGGAATGCGGCATTGGAGAGTGTGTGCGCGCGTGCATGTGAGGGGCAGAGGGAGAGGAAGGGGGGGGGGGGGGGGGGGGTGTCAGGGCTCGGCCTTGAGGGGCGCTTGGGGGCGCATACCCGTGACGTCATCCTGCCTTCGATGCCGGCGGCGCCGAGGCACAGCAGGCCTATGCCCTCCCCAAACTTGGAGCCACCCTCGAGGACGCCCGTCATGGGGCGCAGCAGCAGGCCGAGCAGCCCCTTGCCGGTGCCCAGCAGCAGGCCCGCGGGCCCTGCAGGCACGGAGCCACAGCAATGCGTCAGCGCCGCAGCGCCGATCCCGGCGAGCAGGAGCCCCTGCTGCCCGGATCTCCAGGCATCAGGCGGCACTGAAGTGCGCATGCCGTGAATCTCACCATACTCAAGGGCACCGGCGACTGGGTCCAGGTACAGGCCGATGACGGCGTTGAAGCATCCCTTGAGGGGCTCCGCAACGCTGCGGTAGAGCGCCTCCGGGGCGTGGCCCGGCCGCGCGATGAAGCGCGCCATGGAGGTGGTGTCGCTGAAGCGGTCCTCGCGGTACGGCGGCGTCCAGAGCAGCAGCGAGCCGACCGTCTTGCCCACCGCGCCGACAATTTGCCCGCTGGCGGTGAAGACGACGTAGCCGCCCTTCTGCAGCGCTCCCAGAAAGCCGATGTCCCTGGCACAGGAGGCACGCGAGCACAGCAGCCGTCACGGGCGGCCCACCGCGGCACCATGCCGGCTGTTATGCCATGCCATGCAGCGTGCATGCCCCCCCCCCCCCCCCCCCCGGGAGAGCGGGCAGTCACTGACCCCTTGAACACTTCCTGTGCGATGTCCACGGTAGAGCCTGCTGCCCAGACAGCGGTGAGGGGCAGCCCAGCAATGCCCGGCCCGGAGCCGCCCATGACCTGCGCGCACCCAGGCGTGGCAAAAGGTGAGGCAAGCCAGCTGCCCTCGCCGCGGGAGGCACACCAGTGCACGGAGGAAGCCAATGCGCTTGGCGGTGCCGAGCCACCCGTTACCTTGTGCGCCTCCCGCAGGCCTTGGCTGATGTAGTGGCGCATGCTGCGCCCCACGAGGTTCTTCATGGACAGCAGCTCCGAGTTGATCTGCAGCCCGCCCAGCTTGAGAGGCACGTTGCTGGCATTGACGAGGCTGAAGCCTGCGGCGCCGAGGTACTTGCCAAACTGCCCAAAGTTGATCAGGCCGCTAGTGGACTGCACCAGCCGGGACGTCACCGACATGCTGACGTTCACCTGGAGGGGGGGGCAGTGGTGGGGGACGTCAGCGCCGGCGGCACCCTCCACCTGCCTGTGTGCCTCTCTGTGTCCCCCCCCCCCAGGTCAACCCTGCCACAGGCGGGCGCGCACGGCGATGTCCGAGATCTGCAGGTTCTCGATGAAGAACCAGCTGCCGCTGCTGCTGCTCCCGCGTAGCCCGTCCAGCTCCACCATGTACTCCTGGCTCACGCCCAGCAGCGTCTGCGGGTCGTCCCCGGCAGCCGTGTCCTCGTGCTCCTCTTTCGCCGGCTCGGCCGCCTGATTCTGCGGGGAGGCAGGGCACAGCGGACGTGAGAACAGGCCCACCGGCACACCGTGCGAGGCACGTACAGCTCCCCCGGAGGGGAAGGGGGGGGGCAAGGGGGGCGCGCCCACCTGCGACAGATCCTGAGTTGGGATGGACATCGCAAACACGAGCAGCGCCTCCAGCAGGTCCTCGTCCGCCTGAAAGTCCATCTCCGAGACGCTCAGCTTGATCTCCTTGAACGACATGATGCGCTCCTTCTTGGTGTCATCATGGACGTTGCCCGTCTGGAAGGACCTCGTGGCCTGAGAGAGGGGGGGGGGGGGGGGGATAGTGCTCAGGTGAGGCGCGTGCCGCATCTAGGGGCGCATGCCTGCCTGGCACTCCCAGCCTGCCACGAGGACTAAGCCCTGCACCTGGAACACAATCATTGGCGTGACGGCCATTGTGCCGTCGTCTTGTCTCTCCAGCCCGGCGGTGCTGCGCGCGTTGGGAGCGAGCATCACGGGCTTGGTGGCCGTCATCAGCTGGTTGTCAATCTGCAAGACGTGAACCACCGCCCCGATCTGCGTCTCGGTCTCGCTGATCTTGACGTCAGCCTGCGGGCCGCCGCGGGTGTGGCGCGTCAGCCTCGAGGGCAGCCGCGAGCGCGGGCCGGGATGCGACGGGGTGCGCAAATCTACGGGCACGTGGGTATGGCGGGCGGGTGGGCGCGCCTGGATTGTGTTGTAGGTGATGTTGAGCAGCTCCGACCCCTGGCTCTGCATGAACGCGATGCCGACGCCCTGCGCCGCACAGCGCCGCCATGGGTCATTCGTTCACCCCTGGCATCAGCAGCGGCAGCCACCAGGGGGGGGAGGGTGGGATGCGTGCGGTGCGCTCAGGCGTCGCGAGCAGCCTCCGCAAGAGACCCGGCGCGCCGTACCTTGAGGTCGACCTTCAGGCGCTGGTTGATGTGCTGAGACGGGAGGAGGTTGGTGGAGTGCGCGATGCGCAGGAACACCTGCGCCCCCTCCGCTTGCTCATCCCGGCCCTTGTCCGTCGACGAGGGAAGCTGAAAGGGCCGGGAAGCAAGGCAGCGTGAGAGCACAAAAGTGCGGGAACGGCTTGGGCACAGAAACCAGGCTGCTCCCGTTGGAGCCATCACAGCATGCCGTGGCAATTCGAGAGGAGCAGCCTAGCGTGAGTGAGCGAGCGAGCGAATGTATATGTATGTGTGTGTGTGTGTGTGTGTGTGTGTGTGTGTGTGTGTATGTGTGTGTGTGTGTTAGGGGGAAGGGGGGGGTCACCTCAAGCCACACATGCGACGGGTTGTCCAGCTTCATGAGCTGGGCCATTGGGATGATGACCTCTCCGATTGGGGACGCGCGCGAGGCCCAGCCGTACTTGCAGACAAGCTTGATTTGGAGGGACGCCCGCGGGCTCAGCTGCGGATGGGGAGGCGCGCGGAGGCGCATGAGTCCTCGTGCACGGCGACTACACAATGGGAACAGCCCAGCACAGCCCCCCCCCCCCCCCCCCCCCAAAACACACAACCGCGCATGTCTCTGTGCGGAAGCACTCGACAGCACCATGAGGCGCCGCCCGACCTGTGAGAACTGGAAGTGGTTGCCACTGGACCACACAGGCTCTGGGTTGGCCTGGGCATGCTCCGTCCTGCACAGTCACAGCGGCGCCGCGCGTCCCGGCTCAAAACAGGCGCAGACCTTACTGCCTCGACATGTGAGGAGGGACAAAGGCGACCGGACGGCGCCGTTTGGTTGCACTGTCACCACATGCCATTCAAGGAGAGGCCTACCTCTGGGTCTCCGGCCTGGGCCCCAGGATAGACACCTCCACCCACGACATCGGCGCGGCCGTCCCCTGCGCGGGCAGTGAGGTGGCTGAGACCAGCTTGAAAGCGGCCACTGCCGCGGTGGCGCGTGCCCCCCAGCTCTCAGGGCCGCGCTCCGTCAACGCGGCGCCACTGTCTCACATGGGGGCACAGGTGGGGCAGGGGCGGCCGTCACCTGCCCCAGCCCCAGCCGGCTCTTGGTGACGCCCTTGGCGCCCAGCACCGTCACCTCCAGCAGGCTCTTCTTGGACTCCTTCAGAATGTCGGAGTATTTTTTATCCTCCTCCTCCTTGGCCGCCTCCTCGGCCGCGTCGCCCTGCTCCCCCTCCCCGTTGCCGCTGCCGGCGGCGGCGGCCTCGGGTTTGCTGGGCACCTCCGTGAGCGCGGAGCTTGGGATGGGGTTCAGCAGCGAGATGATCTCCGCGCGCTGCTTGATGACGCGCTCCAGCACGCGCTGCTTCAGGGTGAGCAGCCCCAGCGCGGTGATGTCCCAGCTGAAGCGCAGTCGGATTTCGCCGCTGATGGCGTCCGAGGCCTTGCGGCGCGTCAGGGCAAAGCTGCACAGCGCGGCACCCGCGCGCGGCGTCAGCACGCCGGCCAGCGCGGGCGCGGGGAACGGAATGGGCGGCAAGATCGCGCGGGATGGGGCGACTCTTATCAGCACGAGCATGTGGTACGAGTAGGTATGGTTACGGGTAATATCAGCGTTTGGTGGGAACGCTCTGTGCAGGGGGGGGGGGGGGGGGGGGTCCAACATGATGGCGCAGAGCTACCGTAGGTGAGGGTGGATGGTTCTTCAAGGAGGGGAGGGGGGGGGGGGGGGTCCAACATGATGGCGCAGAGCTACCGTAGGTGAGGGTGGATGGTTCTTCAAGAAGGGGGGGGGGGGGGGGGGGGCGCATTGCCCTTCAAGCAATCAACGTGCGAACGGCCATGCGCCCCATGGGGCACTTGGAGAATGCGCTGTGTTGTGGCAGAGTAGGCTCAGGTTATATCTAACGTACATTTCTCTTGGCACATTGAAATAAACATAAAAAGTCTCAAAATCGCCGCTTGGTGCGGGCGTTTCTGCGGGTACCGAGCAGGACGGAATGAGCAATGCGTCTATGGGGCACAGCGGCACGGCCGCCGTCCGCCCTCGTACCTCTGCGTAGGCTCCGTCAGCGTGGAGCGCAGGGAGATGGAGACGCTACCCAGGAAGCGGCTGTGGTTCACCATCGTCCGCAGGCTGGCTTGGCCCTGCTTGTTCAGCTCCTTGATCCACTTGGTGCGGTCATGCTTGCGCACGCCTCCCGCGAGGTCCCACAGCTCCAGCTGCGGCGCGGCGTGCCCCGCGGAGGGCGGGGACTCGAGAGTCAGAGGGGCAACAGGGGGTGGGGGTGGGGAGGGGGGGGGGGGGGGGCAGGCGCGGCTGGGGACATTGGACAGCTCCTGACAGGCGGGGGGGGGGGGGGGGGGGGGCAGGGGTGAAAAGAAGCGGGGAGGGGGGGCGGGCGCACCTGCAAGTCGTCGTTGAGCGACAGCACCTGCCGGAAGGTGCTCTGGTGGTTCCACTCCGGGTTCACCGTCTCAAAGAGGACTGAGCTCTGCAGCGCCTCCGAGCCCGCCCGCAGCACCGCAAACGGGTTCGTCATCCTGTACGCGGGGCGGGGCGGCGCGGTCAGGTCGCACGCGCGCTGCGCGCAAGCGCTGGGCGTTGCAGGCGCCTGCCCATGAGGGGGGGGACCCGGGGCCATCATGGGCGATAGAGCGCTGGCGGCGGATAACGTCCCTGGGCATGAGCCGCCGCACCGTGGGTCGCCGCTCAGCGAGGTGGCTTCCAGCACGGTCACGCTGAGCTCGCCGCCGAGCATGAGCTCGAGGTCTGGCCTGTGGGGACCCTGGAGCACCTGGAGCAACTGCAAAGGGGGGGGGGGGGGGGGGTTGAAGTGTCAGTACCCCTGTTGCGTCAAGTGAGCCGGAACGGCATAGGTCGGACACGTGCCACGCGCTGACATGCGGGTTGGAGGCGCATCAAGCAGGTGAAGGATGGCAAGTCGGGGCACGGACCTGGAGCAAGGCCTGCGGCGCGCCCTCGTGGTCGTCCCCATCCAGGCTCAGTGAGTCATGCTCGTCGCTGTCCGGGATCCCTTCTAGCATGCGCACCACCCCCTGATCCGACTCGCCGTCAGGGCTGAGCGGCTCGATCTCCTGCGGATGGCGCAGGGTCAGTGATGGTGCAGGGAGGAAAACGAGCGCATGAGTGAGCGGTGGCATGCCAGGGGGGACTCGGGACAGGGGGACGGGGGGGGGGGGGGGGGGGGTTACCGGCCCGCTAGCGGCCTTCGGGGCGGTCGGGGCGGATGATCCGCGTCGCATGGCGGATGTGCCCGGCCCCGAACTTCGGATGGGGCTGACGGCGGGCGCCGAGTAGCTTAGCGGAGAAGGCCCGGGCGCGCCCCTCATCGGCCTCGGCGGCGACACTCGGTCTGGCGCTTCCTCCGCGGCCTTGGCGGTGGGCGAGCTGTTGCTGGAGGAGGACTGCGGCCCGTTGAGCCCCGGGACGTGCGCCGAGCCGCCGCTGTGGGCCGGCACCTCCCCCTGCGCCTCCGCGCCGGCATAGCCAAACGTGTCGCAGCCAAAGAGGTCCAGCGCCTCGGGCTTGCTCTCTAACCCCATCATGACCATGTACGAGCGGTTCACCATGCGCAAGCGGGCCTCCAGCTCCCGGTTGCGCGTGGCGAGGCTGGTGAAGGTGGACAGCTGGCGCTGCACGTCCGCGCCGCCCTGCACCTCGCTGATGCGCAGCGTGCGCGTGGGCCCGTTGGCATACACCTCCAGGTAGACCTTGCGGTTCCAGTGGCGGCGGGCCAGTTTGGCGAGCTCGGTGCGGCGCTTGTGCTCCCCGTCCGACATCCCTTTCCTGCGCTGCAGCTGGCTCGTGTCCACCGCCACCGAGGGAAGCACCCACACCTGCTGCCCCCCAAGGTTGTCCAGGTCCACGGTCACACTCGTCTCGCGCTCCCCGCCCGTCCCCGGCGCCGTCAGCAGCAGCTTGTGTGGCAGCGTGGGCTCGTCAAACGCATAATCCATGGATGTCCCTGGCGCCAGCTCGTCCGCGTGGGCCGGCCGGTAGTTCGTCACCGCGTTGGAGTCGCGGCGGGAGATGGACATGCCAGAGTCGGGGACGTGGGCCTCGCTCCGGCGCTGCATTGACGGCAGCCCCGCCTGGCAGAACGTTACCTGCAGCGAGCTGCACAGGTTCTGCAGGCGGTACGGCGGCACGCTGCCGGTGCTCTGCAGCGAGATGAGCACGGTGCCGCGGCCGACGTTGACGGAGACGGGCATGATGAGGAAGCTGTCCTCCGTGTGGCGGTGCAGCAGGCGCATGCCAAAGTACTCCTCCTTCTCCTGCGGCTTGTACCGCCCGCTCCAGCACCAGTTGCCGTCCGCGGGGCGGAACACCACCTCCTGCCCGCAGTCGTTCTGCACCATCACCAGCGGCTGTGCGCCGCCGTTGGGGATGAGGCGCCGCCGGCGCAGGCGCTCCAGCTGGTCCCCGGAGAGCACGCCCAGCAGCGCCTCCGCGTCGGGCTGCCCCACCTGCTTCATCTCGATGTCCATGCCCGTCAGGTTCTCCACGATGTACTTGTTGCGCACCTCAACAATCTTGCTGTGCCGGAAAGGGGTGTCTGCCGAGCGCGCCCAGCAAGCGCACAGGTCAGTTTTGGGTGGCATCTTGACAGGCAACACATCACCAGCTTTGGGAGAGAGAGAGAGAGAGAGGGAGGGAGGGAGAGGGAGATGGTGGGGATGTTTGGGCCCCAATATAATAATAGCATAATAGTAACAGGCCGGCCCTTCAACACCAAATGAGGAGGCATTCAGTTTAATAATACAATTATTTTATAGTAGGAGGCAGTCAATTTAATATGGTATATAACAATGCAATAATAGGAGACAGTCATTTCATGATAATAAATAATATACTTACAGGAAGCAGTCCGTTCAATATAATGTAATAATATGATGTAATAATAGGCCGGCACTTCAACGCCGAATGAGGAGGCAGTCAGGTTAGTTTCCTGGTTGGCCGCTGCCCATCATGCGATTCTCACCAGTAGGCCCTGGTTTGACCTCGACTAGTAGCTTGTGCTCCGGCGGCGCCTGCAGCCGCTTGATGGCCTTCGCGTCAGCTGGCGTCACTTCGCGCTTCTCCATCGCCGCGGGGGCGCTGTCAATGCGATGGAGCATGGGAGCTTGGGACGCCGATGACCTCCTGGTGGCCGCGGCTGGCAGGGAGGAAAACCCGCGGGGCTCCAGCGGAGTGGCCCGTGTGGCATCGGAGGCCACTGCAGAGCGATGCACACAAGATCGCCGGGTCAGTTTGTCCAGCAGATCACGCCAATGAAGCTGTGCTTCCCCAGGTTTTGCAAGCAGCGCCCAGGAGGCACCCGGAGCATCGCTGGCTTTGTCGGAGGCAAAGGCAGCAGGGAGGGGGGCGCAACCTGCGGTGCGGATGGTCATGGTTTTTGAGAGCCGCTTGTCCTTGTCTTCCGTGGTCTCCGGCTCCAGGTCCGGCTTGGCCATCCAGAAGCGCGTGCCCTGTTGTGCGCTCCCGGGGGCGTTGCTGGGGTTGTAGAAGATGAGAAAGCCTGGGGGTGACACATTAGCACGCATAAACGTCAGAAAAAAGCATAGCGAGGCAAAGCACTCATGAAGCCCGAGCGAGTTGCCACTTTATTGGCGATCCTCCAAATGTCACATGATGGGGACAGAGGCTGGGGGGGGAGGTGAGGGTGAGGGTGTGGGAGAGGGGGGCTGGGGGTGGGTGGGGGGGGGGGGGGGGGGGGGGGGGGATTACCTGCGGGAGCCTCGTGATCAGGTATCTTCTTGAGGCCAATGAGGTCCAGGGGGCGGGGCTGCGCAATAGTGCTGATGCGGAATCTCGAGCTGAAGGTGCTCCCGCCTGTGAGCAGAGCGGACTTTGCAAACCGGATCTTGGAGTGGCTCTGCTGGTTGAGCAGGCTCGGCAGGAAGCCGCCGGGCGAGGAGGTGCCCAGCATGATGTTGCTTGTCTGGAAGGGGACCAGAATCTCCGACCGCCGGGTGCGCGCGCCGGACGACCTCTTGACCAGCGACGGCGGCATCTCGTCCATGAACACGAGGTGGTGGCCTGTGCAGTTGTTGACCCAGAAGGGCGCGGCCACGGTGACGACACGCATGGTTTGGTCCGCGTCGTCGTCGTCGCGGTTGAGCAGGAAGCGCACCTCCGGCGCGCACAGAATTGTATCCTCGAAGCGCTCTGTCAGCCTCTCCTCCGGCTGCACCGCCGCCTCGCTGCCCGCCATGCGCAGCTGCGACAGGTCCTTGGTGGAGCTGCCGCCCGACGGGCGCTTGCGCGACGACTGCATCCGCGATGGGAACTGCACTGAGCGCTGAGATGAGGCAGCGGGCGCGCCAGGGGCATCTTGCGCCGCGCGGATCTCGGGTTCCCCAGAGGCGCGGGGCACGTCCTCCTGGTGCACCGGCGCGGCCTGCTGCGGGGAGCTGTCAGTGCGGTCGCCCAGAGCGCCGCCCATACCATCACCCAAGCTAATGTGCCGCCGCAGGCTGCCATCCACCGCCTCGGACGCCACCGGAGTGAGGCCCATGCCAGTGGGCACTCCTACCGCCACGCCCACATGGCCGTCGTCGCCCACTGCGAGCGTCACCTTGACCGGGAGGTCGTCTCTGGTGCGTGGCAGCCGGACAGGTTGGCAAGGCGGAGGCGCGGGCGTGGCTGGCGGTGCCGGTAGCAGCTGCACGTGCACCTGCTCATCGGCCTGCACCGCCAACTCCACCCTCACGGAAGGCGACCAAGAACCAGCGTCTGCCGCCATGCTCCCGCTGTGCATGCTGACGTCAATCTCCTGCACGCCCTGCTGCTGCAGCCACGCATCTTCCCGATTGAGCGCGTAGCTCGACAGTACCCGCAGCTGCTCCGCCGCGCTCGAGATCTCGTTCTCCGCCACCTCACCCGCGGTGGCCTTGTCTGCGCTGCCGCAGCAACAGCAGCAGCAGGTCTTCCAGCAGCTGCAACAGGAACAGCAGCCGCCGCTGGACTTGCTGGCCGTGGCGGCCGTGCCCTGCGGCCGCTGCTTTACCAGCTTCAGCTCGTGCGCCTCTTTTGCGCTCTGCTTTTCGTCCGCCTCGGTGCTCTTCTCGCGGCTCCGGGCGCCCCGGCTCTTGTGCAGCATTGTCCAGCGCTCCGAGTCCAGCCGTAGCGCAGGCACCTCCGCCAGCGCCATGATGTCCATGGACAGATCGGCGTAGATGTCCGCCCCCGTGCCCGGCGGCATCAGCACCTGCTGCACGAGCCGCTTCTGCACCTGGAGCTCAGCGTGGTAGGCGCCCTTGATGCTGCGTGATGCCACCGGCCCAGTCCTGGCGACATCTTGGTTGCTGAAGGGGGTCTGCGCCGTGAGCTCTCCGCGCGTGGCGTCCGAGACGCGCACCGCTGGACGAGCCTTGCGCGGGTCCACCTCCTGCTCGGCGCAGCAGTCATGAGCAAGCAGCATGCCCGAGGCGGTATAGCGAAGACTGCCCAGGAGTGGGGTATTGCGCAGTTGTAAACATACTTTTCTGGACATTTAAAGCCTACATCGAAGTAGAAATTTGACCCTTCTACGGCGAATGATGGCATGTATCCATGGGAATTTGTCCATATTGGGACATATTTGGACACAACAGGGACAGGTGTCCGATTTGGTCCACACCTTTCGATGCGCAGGTGTCGACATGACGACAAGTAGCGCTAGTGGCTACAGGTAATTAAATCCGAAAGGATGACAAGAAAAAGAAATGTTCAGAACCAGGTCAGAGCTACATGACAAACCGGAACAACATATATATGACGGATTGATTACGGAGAATGTAATCGTAGCAGCTCGTAGCAACTGCCGTGCCCGTACCAGCTTACATCCGGTACGCGATTACCCATACCGGATCAAATTATAGACGTACAAGTGCTTGTACTTGCGGGGTGTTATACGTAGTTTAAAAAGTAACTATCCGTAATTGCGTGGTGGCGCGCTCTTGGGCGGTCTACGAGAATATTCCCCGTAAAGAGAACAAGGCCAGGAGCCCCCGAGGAAGAGGGACTAACTGGCGGAATGGCGCCTGGAACCGCACCTTGATGGTCATGATGAGGGGGTATGGCAGGCCGTTGTACAGCTGCAGAGTTGGCTTGTACTGGATCTCGCAGTCGATGGGCGCAGTCGACTGCTCGATGATCCCCGACGTCTTGACGTTGTTCTGCAGCATGTGCGACAACGGCTTGACCAGCACCGCGCAGCTGTAGGTTTGGCTCCGGTTGGGGTAGTGGGAGCGCACGTACCCCTGCGATCCGCCATGGCCAGCACGGCAACCGGCTGCTCAGGAGGGGCGGGGACACACGTGGCTTGCTGTGGAAGCAGTGGAAGAAACTAAACAGTGGGCGCTTGTCCCGTACCTGCTGCGCCCTCATGTCCTGGATGGATGGCATCAGGTGGACCGCGTCCCCCGCCGCCTCGTGAACGTCTTTTGACTTCATGTACAGTGTGCCGCCCAGGACAGCGTAGATGGGGAGGTGGAAGGCCTCGCCATCCGCAAACCAGCCGAGGTCGATGTCGTTGCGGCTGGACGATATGGGCTGCTCCTCATGCGCGGGGGTGCTGGGCGTGCGGATGCTCTCCCCGATCCAGGAGGGGCCCACCACGTTGAGGTTGGGGATGTGCAGCCGGAAGCTGAGCAGCTGGTCGCAGCAGTTGCGCAACGTCACCGCAGAGCGCAGGACCACGGTCTTGGTGCGCCCGTCCAGCGAAATGTCCACGATGAGCGGCACGCTCACGCCCTCCAGGGGGCTGACAACCCGGTAGCACGTCGTCGAGATGTGGTTGACGGCAATGTTGCGCACCGGCATCCAGTTGCCCTCGAACCGCAGGTGCACCACGCGCGCCGGGTACCGCATTAGGTTGCGCTCCTTGCCCATAAGCACCGACATCGTGGAGCTGCTGGGCTCAATGGCCAGCGTCTCCTCGCCCAGGTGGGGCAGGCTGTAGGAGGTCACTCGCTCCGAGTCGCCAGACCAGTAGCGGAGCGCCAGGCCAGTGAAGTTGCGGATGAGGTACTTCTGCGGGATGCGGCTCGTGAGCGGCCTCTGCAGGGCCATCTGCTCCTCGATCGTGGGCGCCGGCTGCGGCGCCTGGTCCGTGCTGCGCCCGTACCAGTGCTGCAGGCTGATTGGCTCTCCGGACGGCGAGATGCTGCCAGCGTCGGACAGGAAGCTTAGGATATCGCCAAGGGAGAGTAGCAGCGACGGGCTGAAGGTGGTCTCCAGGCGCTCGCGCGACTGCAGCGACACCTGCCGCAGCATTGGCGCAGACAACAGCCATTACTACTCGCCAATGCTAGCAAATACCCCATGTCAGCGCACCGACATGGGAGCTAAACGTGCAGGCATGTACCTCTGTTGTGTAGCTGGATACACGAGTCTGGTTGCCGGTGAGCCGCGCATTCAAGTCCAGCGGCCACGGCGAGAGCAGGCGCGACCAGACACCGCTGCTATTGTCCAGGTACTCCGCCATCGTGACCACGGACATCTGGGCCACCACGTCCGCGGGCTGGTTGGGCAGATTCTTCTCCGAGTACACAACGGCGGAGACGTGGTTGGAGGTGAACATGAAAAAGTCGGGCGCGCCGTACGAATGCGGCCGGTCGTTGCAGAGAACGATGCAAAACGTGTCTACGGAGGCCTTCAGCTGGGTCACGGTCGGGCGGAACTGTGAGATCTCCCCCTGCACAGACATGCACCAGCCCCAAGAGCAATGGCGTCAAAGCGACATCCGTCGCAGGGTGTGCATGGAATGGGAAGGCCGGACTGTTGAGTCGTGACAGGCAGGCTCACATACCTCCGTCGGGATTGGCTCCATCTCCGACGTGGAGTGTTCAATCTCCGATGACTCCTCAGGGTGGTCCTCCGGGTGGGCTGCGACGGATGGCTGGCTCTCCATATCGGAGGGCGGACCCGCAAACAGGGTGGCCAGCTCCCGAAAGAGGAAGACGTGCGAGAAGGCGGCGCGTACGGTAATGGCGGAGCAGTTTAGCTCCAGGCTGGTGGTCATTGGCACGTTGGCCATGCGACTGGCAGTCTCGCCGCCTGGTCCGTACGAGACTGCCACACGGAGGGGGGACGGGCGAGGGGGAGAGCGTCAGACGGCTTCCCGCCTGGAACGGATTGCGGCACAATGCCCCTACTCACCAGTATGCTAGGATACAAGTGCGACAATTACGGTTGAAAAGAAGGGAACAGAAAATGTCTTGATAATAGGCTTTTCTTTAAAGAAAACTGACAGATACATTTTGGCCTTTTTGCGAATTAATTTCGAACAGCACGAAGGAAATTGTGTAGTGCCTATTTATTCAGGAAAAAGTTTACGTGCATTGTTTGAAAATATATAGCAAAACAGAGATGCGGGCCAATGTACGGCAATGAGATTGCGTTGAGGATTACTCCATACACGTTACTAGTGCGATGATTACAACGCACGTATAAAATATCGTCCTAGTAGTACCAGTACTCAAGTAATCACGTCTATTGCAAGCGGTTTATTGCAACGCTAGAAGGGTGACAAATTCAAACACGGTTACAAATTAATTGCTACCTACGAGATAGGCATTATCAAGGGTGCACTGGCTTGGGGAGGTGTTTCACCTGTCTGCATTTCCTTTGCCTTGACGGACTCCAGCGCTCGGCGGAAGCGGTCGTCGCTGAGGGTGCTGACAAGACCATCCACCGTCGCCATCGAGCTCGGCATCTCCTCGTCGTCCAGCACCGGAGAGGCCAGCTGCGCCATGAATTGGTGCGCAAAGCGAGATGGGTTGGCAGGAGGGGACGCCGAGTCTGAATTGTAGTCCTCTGTGTCATCCATGCTGTCAAGCAGCGACTTGGCCCCCTCCTGGTGCTCCTGGTAGCGCGCCCTCCACCGCCTTACCCGCAGCCGGTACCGGAACCAGCGCTGAATCTTCCGCGCCGCCTGGATGTTCCGATTCATCTCCGCCTCGGCCCGCTGCATGGACAGCTGCGCCGTCATGGAGAACGGCAGCGCAACCACCGACATGCAGGCGTGCGGGTGGCGCACAGAGACAGCGTTGTTGTCCATCCCGACACTGTGGGACAGCGGAGCGGCAGCCAGTGTGTCAATCTCCACCATGTGCGGGATGCATGCGGCCTTCAACTGCCGAGAATAAGGTGTGTTCGCAGAAGGGGGGGGGGGGGGGGGGGGGAGGGAGGGCGTACAGCATGCGCGTCTCGCCATCTCCGCCCATGAAATACCCAAAGCGCAGAGCTGACATGGTGGCGCAGATGCCAGTGGCGGTGAGGTCTGGCAGGCTGTATTGGTCCTGCTTGCCCTCTATGTACTTCATGTAGTTTTTCCACCCACTGCGGTTGGCCTTGGCGCAGCAGCGGGCCACCAAAGCGGTGGCGGCGTTGTTGTACGTGACGCCGTCCGACCGCTGACTGTACCCGCTGGTGCTGCCGAGTGCTGGGGAAACGATGGGGATGAAAGCCTGGCTCTGCAGGGTGGGCGTGGTGGTCGCCAAAACAGACAGCGAGTGAGGGCCCGATCTCCGCCCCTTGAAGCTTGGCGCGAGGGGCATGCAAGGCAGGACGAGGGTGGGTCGGCAGGACCGCACCTGGCTGTACAGAAAGTTGAAGTAGAACCATGGGCGAGCCTGCGGGAGCGCCGTCGCCTGGGCCTCGCCCTGCCCGCCGCCCGTGTCCAGGATACTTGTGATAGACATGATGAGGGACAGGTCCGCCAGATACGGCCACTGCGCAAGCATGTCGCGGGTGGAAACCTCCGCGCCCATGGTGCCATCCCCCACAATTGCAAAGCGGATGGACATCACGTTCAGGGGCGGGGCCTGCGCACAAGACGCAGCAACTCCTCAGGCAATGCACTCAAAGCATGTGCGCCAGCATAAGACGTGTCAGTCGGCTCCTCCGCGTGTATCGATGATGGGGGGGGGGGGCACCTGCGGTGGCTCGATGTGCGCGCTCTCGCCCTCGGGGATGTCCACCGGCGCAGTGAGGATCGCAACGACCGGCACCTCGGCCGTCTCAAACACCGGCTGGCTGTTGACCAGGACAGGCCTCATGTGCATGACGGGCGTGTGGCAGGCTGCCTGGTGGCGGCTCACGGGCGGCGCCCGCATGCCCATGCTGACTTGTCGCGCCAGGCGGCCCGCCTTCCCCTGGGTGGCAAAGCGGAGATCGTCCGCATCCAGGCAGCCGCTGGCGATGTCCAGGTGCAGCCGGCCAGCCTGCAGCATCCCGAGGTTGAGGATCAAGTTGTCCATCGTGAGGCGCAGGAACGCGACCGGCGGATCCAGCCTCGGACCGGTGTCATGGGACCTGGGCGACGACGTCCCCGGGCGCTCTGGGGGCTTTGTCCAGCAGGAAGCCGGGGCCGACAGCACAATCTGTATGCGCGACACAAACATGGAGATGCGCATGCTGGCCACCGCCTTGGGCGGAGGCCGCAGCGGCGGGCGCTGGCTGAAGGCGGTGTTCTGCTTGGGCTGCGGCGGCGGGGGCGGGGTGGTGAACACGTCGTGGTCCGCCAGGTTGCCGGCCAGGAAGCCCATGAAGTCACGGTACTGCTGGTTGCCGAGACCGATGTGCAAGCTGGGCAGGTTGGTGTGCAAGTGAAGGCCGCTGCCATCACGGCCTTTCAGGCTCACCACGGCATGTGCAACCTGCGGCAACCCAGCAAAACAGCGCTCAATAGAGCCGCGAGGCGGTGTTCACAGCCGGGAGGAGCGCAGCAGGCGGGGACAGGCGCATCTGAGCTGCAAGCGGTGACTTGCCTGCATCTCGTGAATGATGTCCAGCTCACTGTCCAGCTGCACGATGCCAATTTGGCTCCCGTCCGGCAGCTCCATGTTGCGCAGCCGGGCATCGAGCGTGCTCTTTTCCTGCGGGGCCGTCCTCTGAGGCGGCACCATGAGCGCGCTGTACACCCGGAGGTTTGCGATGTTGATCCCCGCATCCGTCTCGAACCGGTCCGGGGCGTCCCGGCGCTTCAGCTGGCCGGCCGCTCCTCTCAGGTTGCAGCAGCTCACCGCGTCGCAGTCCCGAAGCAGCGTGGCGGCGCTGGCGCAGTGCGGGGGCAGCTCCTGTGTGGTCAGCGCGTTGCCTGGGAACCCAAGCATCAAATTTTGGAGGTCCAGGCCCAGGGTGCGCTTGGAGTGGGACGACACGGGCAGCAAGACACGGGCCTGGCTGATGCGCAGCCGGACGGCAAATGTCATTGCGTCTCGCTTGGGGGCGTTGTCCGACTTGGGGGGCGGCGCCGTACGCGCGGGTGTCTGCGCGGGCGCCTCGCCTTCGATGGGCTTCAGCCCCTGCAGCGCATCCTGGATGCAGTACAAGATGTTCTTGATGAGCTGCATCATGACCACCATCTGCGGGTTTTGCACAGAGGCCTCCGCGACGTGCCCCAATATCTTCCGGCTGCGCCTGTGGATGCCAAACTGAAAGTCCAGCCGGCAGTTCGAGCCCCTCCGAGAGGAGCGCAGGACCTGCGACCACATGCGTATGTCTCGCATCACCGATCTTGCCGAGAGCTGGATTCCTGGCGTATGACGACATGGACACATGTCCCGCGCACAACGAGACGGCGCGTGGCTGTGTGTGCTCATGCGGACAGATGCGAAACAAAGGGGGGCGCTGCAGCGAGTTTCGCTGCCGGCTCGTACCATGCTGTGGCTATCGCGGGCTACGAGGTCCTTGATCAACATGTCGTCGATGCTGAAGCGCGCATGTAGGAGGCCCCCGGCAGCGGACAGCGTGTCCGTGCTCTTCTTGCTCTGGCTGCCGTCACCAGGCAAGCGGATCCGCAGGGTAGACTTCCGGACGATCCCCTTCACCACGCGCGTGTTGTCGCTCGCCACCAGCTCCATGGTCCCCCCGATAATCTCCCCGTGCACCTGCGCGCGGGCCCACAGCGGCTCAGCCTGTACGTAGAGAAATAGACACCCCCTGGCAAGACAGAGGCGGGGCGAGCGTGTCGGGCCTACGTTGACACGGATCCCTGTGAGAGCTTTGATGGTGGAGGAGTCGTCCTTCCCCGGGGGCTGGGCCTCCTGCTGCTTTGACGTGTCTGAGGGCGCAGCTGATGCCGGTTTCGCAGGCGCTCCCTTTGCCTTCATTCGCTGCAGGGCCGTGCTCTGGGCCGCGGTGTCCACCACCGCCTTCAGCGTCGCCACTGTCACAAACATGCGCGTGCCGTCCATGTACATGTTCAGGTCAAGCGACGGGATGCCGCTCCGAGCCTGGGTGAAATGCACGTCCACGCGGATCATGGTGGCGTCCTGCTTCAGGTTCTTGGCGAGGTTCTCCACATGCTTCAGCCACAGGTTGATGGGCATGCAGTAACCCTCGCACGCCGCCTGGAGAAGATGGTGCTGCTGCCACGCCTGGGTGGCAAGGGTCAGGTTGGTCAGCATGTGTCACTCCAGCGGGTGAAGTGAGCCGCAGGCTGTTGACCTTCTTGCTTGAGGCAAACAGCCCAGGGGCATGCGCAGCTTACCATTGAGAGCAGGCGGTGACGTTTGACAGGCATCGGAGGTTGGGGCATGAGGGCTCTTTGGCGGATTTTGTCTGTACTATCGACCATGCGCTGCGCGTGAAACTGATTGGGGCGCAGCAGAAACGCAGATGGGTCGTCCATTCCATGCCTCAGGTTGCGCAGCATCACGCCATCCACCTGTGGTCCATCGCAGCATAGGCGCAAGCTGAGGCACAGTGGGCCCAAATAGATGCGGTATGGAGATCAGTGCAGGATCAAATGGAACAGCCGCAAATTCGGCCGCTGCGCACCTTGCTGTTGTACCGGAGTTGGGTTCCGCCTGTGCGCGACACTGCACAGCAAAGCAGCGGGGGTGTCAGAGCGCCGTGGTGCATGCAGAGGGTGTGAGCTTCGAATGGGTTTGCAGCCTGACTGCGCCAAATAGGGTGACACCGAGGCTTACTGCGGGCGACGCCATGCAAGTTGTTGACAACCAGCTCCAGACCGGAGCTTGTGCATGCGCCGCGGTGGTAGACCAGGCTTTTGTTGCCCTCGACCAGGGCAAGCACGCCGCGGGGGAGCCGGCTGCCCGTCACACCGTCCTGGTCCTGCTCCGTCATGGAGCTGAGCAGGATGGAGACCATGCTAATGCTGAAGCTGCAGCCGGGGGAGGCGTGGTGCTCCTGGTCCACCATGGGCGCCTGCTTCTCTTTGAGGTCAGCTGGGTTGTTGTCTTCCTCCGCGGGGGCTGGCGGAGTGGGCTGGGTTGGCTGCACAGGTGCTTCTGCAGCTTGGCTGTGGCGCTGTTCCCCAGTGTGTTCCGGATCCTTCAAGCTCTGTACCCTGCGCTTCAGGCGCGCCAGCCGTTTCTGGGCCGATGGCGCTACCCAGTTAGGCAGCAGTAACGAGACGGATGTGGGTTGGCATATGTGTAGGCGGACGCGCAGCTGACATTGTGTGCATGGGGTCGCTGGCGCGAGGGAGGAAGGGCAAGCCACTCACTGAGAACGACTCGGCGACATGTAGCAGTTCGTTGACGTGGTAAGGCGAGAGCCAAATCATGAGGCTCTCACATGAGACGTGCCCCCATGAGCCGGTGTAGGAGCGCACGGTGCCGCGCACTGCAGGGATAGACCGCTTACTGACGGCCATCTGCAGCTGCGCATGCCGAGCCTGCACCGCGGCGGCATCGCGTGTTGGTCAGCAAGTTTCCTGGGGGAGGAAGGGAGGGGAGGGGGGGGGGAGGGGGGGGGGGGGCATGGCGCGGAAAGGCCATCTAGCGCACCCACCAGCAGAATGGGGATCAGGAAATCTTGGGAGCTGTCGTTTGCCGGCGGCATCGCTTGGCCTTTTCGAGCGACTTCGTCCGGGCGTTGCCAGGCTGCGGACTTGTTCACCGCTTGCAGGAGGGTGACGCATGAGCGGGTCGGCCGGAGCGACACGGACGCGTCGGCAATTATCCGGTAGACGCAGGCCTACGCACGGGTAGTGGGGGGAGATCAGTTGCTCAGCGCTCCGCGGGAAGGGGCAAACTCATCATTGTGACAATAGATAGTACTAGCGCGTAGGTGGCAATATTAATTTGCAACTGCGGTACCTGGCCGTTTTTTCATTTCCAACCTTGCAATATATATCCACGCTTGCGATGAACCTGATTATTCGAGTACTGGTGTTACTCGCTACTCGCTACACGTAGTGGTACTGGTACCGGCCGGTACCACATTGGTACCACCCTGCAATATTGCCTGATTGCAGAAGACCGCGTGCCTGCTGATAGCAGTGCGTAGTAATCGTTAACGTAATCTTATCGTTGTGCATCGATACACATTCCTGGATCAGTATCTAATTTCAAACAATATACGTCTCTTTATTCTTAATGTATGGGCATTACAGAGTCATACAATAAACTTGGTGCAATCCTGAATTAACTCGCAATACGACTTACCATACCTGTCGGATTTCTATCATGAAAAATCAAATTATCAGTACATTTTCTAGTCACATTCATATTCATATTCATATTCCTTTTATAATAATATTCATATTCTTTTCATATTCATATTCATATTCATATTCATATTCATATTCATATTCATATTCATATTCATATTCTCTCTATAATATCATAATTGCCAAACTTGCATCCAAATATACTGGTTGGTTTGTGCTACTCGACTGCAGACAAATAGGGAGATCAGGGGGGGGGGGGGGGGGGGGCGTTCACCTCATTGTACGGGCTCCAAAAGGACTGCTGGCTGGCGCTGTTGTCGACCTCCTCCGCAAGGCTCTCCTGGGACTGCTGGCCCCTGAGAAGGCCGCTAAACGCTGGCACCATTACCGTCAACTCCGCTTTCTGCTGCGCCGCCACCTTCTGGCCCTCCTCAGCGAGGCCGGAGACGCTGTACGGCAGCCGCGCCGCGAGTCCCAAGCACGTGATGTTGATGATTGGCAGGGGACTGCAGGGCGAAATCAGCTCCGGGATGCCGCCGCTGTGCAGGCTCTGGGTCACGTACGCTGCTAGATTTACGCTTGGCTCTGTAGGGGTGGTGGAGGGCCGAATCATGGAGCGGCAGAATCACAACACAGAAGCACTGAAACGCCAGGAAAGCGACAGAGGAACCAATGATTGATGCATGTGGGCTACAGCGGCGTTAGGATCAGCCGCATGCTGCAATCCCTCAAGCGTGCCGTACCCTCGTCTGCCAGAGCGGTGGCTGTGTCCTCCACCGGCTGTGCTTTCTGCAAGGAAATCAACTCGTTGAGGAAGCGGAACAGCGGCAGCAGCTGCTTCGTCGTGAACGACGACCTCCACGCCACTAAGCGCGACGCTGATTTCGATCGCGGGGCACATATCTGAAGGGGGAGTTGTTCGAATTTTGCAATGGCTGTCTGTTCTCCTGGCATCAGTGAGAATCCAGGAATTTTGTGGGAGTAATCTTGCGATGTCGATATAAGCAGACCAGGCAGTCAATACCGGCCCAGAGCTGGCACAATAGTAACGCTGGTGCGCAGCCTTGGCTTACCTCCACGCTCTCTGCCCAGATGGCCTGGTCTCGCAGCGACGCGGTCAGGTCGGGACTGCATGGGGAGGCCACCATGGCGCGGTCTCCTGGCTCAAGGTGCTTGGTTGCGTCGCCCACATGCGCTCTCGTGATCTCAAGAACCCACCTCCTGCTCATACGTGACCGCAGCATGCAGCGTGTGCAAGCTGGCCAGCAGAGGCGGCCCCTCGCTTGGCTGCAGAACAACCCCAGCCTGCATGCCGCACACAAGCCCGCAATTCCGATGCTGAAATGATCTCCCGACCACACTGACACAAACGTATGAGGCTCCATAGGCAAACTCTCAGGCAGGATGCACCGAACCTTGGACATGTTGAATTCGACTTCCGGGATGACATAATCCGGTAGCCAAATCGGAGTAGTCGAGGTCATGAAGGTAGGCAAGCAGGATTGGCCGCAGGGAGTACGGTGTTGGTGACCCACTGATTGCTCCGAGGCACTGTTGCGACGCAAATCCGACGGGGGGAGCGATGACCCCAGCACTCTGTTGTGCTTGCACGATGCCCAGAATCTGCGCAGCGGCATTCCTTGGTATTCAGCCGGCCGTGCAGCCTATGGTTGTGTCTACGGAGTTGCACCGAGCATGGACGGGGTGTGTCGGCCAGGGTGGAAGCTGCCCAGGCGCACCTGAACTGCGCAATCTCCTCCACCGACAGCTGTGCGCTCCAGCTTGTCCAGCTGCGCTTGCGCAGAGCGCGCAGATGGGCGGCCGGGTTGCCGTTGCAACCGCCACCACGAGCTGCATTCAAGCCTGAAGACGCAGAACTGTGTGCGCCGCAGTACATGTCTGGTTCAGCCTTGTGATCAATACCGCGCACTGCAACGACTATCAGCTGGCGATTAGCGGCGTTCAGGTAGGCTTGGTACCTGCCAGTGGGCGTGCTTTTGATGGACCTCAGAATAGAGGCTGGTATACTGGTGGCGCTTGCGGCGGCGGGACAGCAGGGTGTCGAGGCCCCTCTGCACACGTAGGCGGCTGCGGAGTTCGGCAATGACAGCACGCCCCGCGTGCTGCCACCACGCGACCGGGGTCCTCCCCGACTCTGATCTGTGGCCTCACCTGAAACGGCACGAGCACTGGTGAGCAGGCCGCAGACCCATGCATGCGATGCAACACAGGCCCGGGGCAGCATTTGCCGGCGTACCCTCCAGTACTTTCCATACGCCCCCGTCGTCGAGGCCCGCTTGCCGATGCGGCTCAGGCAGGCCAGGGAGCCAGGCTGCACGATGAGCAACGCGGCATGAGGCTCCAGGTCAATCCTCAGGTAGCACTGGGAGCCGCCCTTGCGCTGCTTGCTTGGATCCTTTGCCGCCTGTTTGCTCTCTGGCTTGGGCGGGCCACGGAGCAGCGGCTTCAGCGCCTTCAGGATGTACGCCACCCAAGACACACTGTCTGCACGGGGTTCATGCGTGCCTTGCCGCTTTTCATTTTCTCCTGGGTTTTCTCACTCGGAGGTTTGCCTCGTTTGGAGGCAGAGAGGCCAACGCCATCGTCCTGGTCATCATGGAAAATGTTCTCTGGCGCGATCTCCTCTTCGTCTTCATACAGGCTTGTGTAAAGCTCCTTCTGCGCCGCGTCAGACTGCGACTTCCACGCCGGGACCGCCGCCTCGTTTCGCAGGCTCACCCGCTCGATCGGCTTGCTGGACACGCTCACAAAGACTTCTACACCCCACTGCCGAAGCAAATGCCACCGTTCGCACGGCATCCGCCCCGTGCTCCCCATCCCGTCGCGGTGCTTCAAGCCCGGACACGCGATGAGACTTGACGTCCTTGCTTTCGACGTGTCGGACGATGGTGGCGCTTCCTCCCCGGGGTGGTGATGCCTTGCCATGACTCCAGCCAGACGTTGACTCCGTTCACAGAGACCTGCACACAGGATGCTGCTTGGTTCTGGGGGCCAAAGAGGAGAGCAATGTCGGCACCAAATCGCACTGCGGAGGAGTGGTCTGAATAGCGCACTGAGATAGTGGGTGCTGGATGGCAGGGATGGGCCGCAGATGGCATGGCGCATCGATACATGGGATGAAACCAATGGCGGCGGTGTGCGCACCTCCAGCTTGGTCCCCTCCACAGACTTGGGGACTTTGCCCCTGGACACATCCCGGCTGATGTTCTTGATGATCTTGGGGTGGGGTCTGCCTGCGGGGATGCTTGCGGCGATGACGTCGCCATGGTCCGGGCAGGATTCGAGCCTGGCAGAACACCAGGGGCTTGTTAGGCAAGGCGCGGACTGGCACGGAGAGGGGAGGGGAGGACAGGCAGCCTCAAAGCAAATGGCCGCACCTTTTTGGAGGATCTTGAGCTGCCGGATACCGATCCCTAGGCCGTCCCCGCCTCGCGACTGCCGCAGGCCTGCATGACATCTGCGCTGAGGAGCCCGCGCGGGGCTGCAAGCACGGATGCACCAGGGGATGGGCACACGCCAGCGGCGGTGTCGCACCTTTGGGGCCCGGGTCTCCCTGCTGGCGGTACTGGACCTCAAAGTTGGTGATGTGGACGTTCAGGAGGGACATCACCAGCAGGATGATGTTGTAAAGCGCCCACTGCGTCCAGGTGTTCACAAACCGGGAGAGCCATGTCCCTGCCAGTAGCAGTGCAGAGCTGTCAGCGCCGCGGCCTGCGTGTCCCGGCGGGTCACAAGGTGGGACCCCAGCGCACAGGCATCCCAGCGGCCATGGCAGCCAGCGCAGCGCCCCACCATGCTGCATGTTGGCGGAGGGGCTCCATAGCACATCCTCGATGGCCTTCAGCTGCTTTTCCCTCAGCAGCTTGGCCGCCACTGCCTGCTCGTGGAAAAACTGGTCCAGAGGTACCGGCTGCATAAGCGCACCGCAACAAGTGATTAGCTCCTGTGCGTAACCTTTGCCCTCATTGCCGCTGCCATGCGTGGCGCCATTGCACTGGCCACTGTAGATGGGGTCCTTCGCTTCCCTGTAAACCTTGCACCCACTCTTGATACAGGTGGCCGCCCGCTGCCTGACTAGATGGCCCGCAATACAAAAGGCCCACCTTGGTGATGGACGTGTTCTCCAGAACCATGTGGGCGCCGTGCAGCCTGATGCGCAGCGGAGCGGACAGGGTGGGCCATCGTATCTCCAACAGCTTGGCGGTGAAGGAGAGCAAAAGCCCAATATCTTTATGAAGTGTGAAATC
>VCJN01003158.1:0-55524 GCA_006384855.1 Tetraselmis striata
AAAGCAGCACCAAAGAGGTATCAACGTATCAACGCGAAATAGCCCCCAGCAACTGCGGGCGCCGGTTTACCTGTAAGCGCCCTCAATATATAGCCTCAAATCGCATGCATGCAGCCTATCACAACATTCCCTAGTATTCTGCAGCTATGGTTTCCCATACATTGGACCTCTGGCAGGCAGGGCGGGTTCTTGTTCGCAGTGTTCTCATTACCGCGTCGGCACCCTGCCCCCCCCCCCCCCCCCCCCCACCTCTCTTGCGCACTGCACCTCGCCACCGCTCGATGCGCAGAAGTACACACGCTGCCCACCTCACAACCTGGCGAGATGCTACGTGTTGAGGGCTGCTCCCATTTAGTCGCTATGATCAAAATACCGGTGCCGGCGTGCGTGTAACACCCCTTATTATTATAAGCCTCAAATTGGGCTCGCATGCAACATATAGGGAGAACAGTTGCTATGGTTCCGCTATAGGTTTGTCTGCAGTGGACCTCTGGCAGGCAAGGCGGGTTCTAGTTCGCGGTGTCCGCATTCCCGCGCCGGCACCCGTAGTTCCACGCTGCCCTGGATCGCCGCCCACCCTCCGAGGACCCGTGCGCAGTGCCATCGCGTCACAACACGTCAATATATGCCTCATGTGTGCCTAAGCCAGCGCTAGGAGCCAAACATGCGGTACGTGTGCCGTCTTGTTTGTACCAAACACAGTATAAACGATGCTTTAAGGGGGGGTCATGGGGGAGGGGAGTTTGCGTGACTTTTTATTGCCCAACCTTTGGGCTCTCTTGGAGCTGGGAGTCTGCCCACTATCTTCACACCTACATACATTTTCTGGAGGTTCTAGAGGGCACTGTGACAGACCAGAGCCCTGGTCCCCGAGGATTACGTATTTGGTGGCCAAGTTTAGACTTGTCCATTTGGACAAAAGTGGACACTTGGTATTGTTCAAATCATGTCCAAATGGACAAACCTCCATGTGGCCACCACACCGATCGATGCGTAATGGCCGAATTTCCAGTCTCCAGCCCCCTTTACAGGTCCTGAAAAGTGAAGTACAGGTGCGCATTGTCCAAAACCCAGCTCTTGGACAGTCTTTGGTACATCCGTGTCCCTGAACCATAACAGCTCGATCCGTTCTTCCCTCCAACTGCACCGCCTTTGTTGAAGGTTCTTTTGGGGGTTGCAAACAGTGTGTGACGCGTGCTGGGGCCGCACGCTGTGCTCAGCCCGCGGCAAGGGGCCGCCCTTTGGCTGTGGGACGGCGCCCTGTACTGCCACGGCGGGAAAGGCAAGGACTGCAGGAGCTTCGGCGACCTGCACGTGCTGGAGCTGTCCGCCGGCGCGCGCGTCTGGCGGCGCCTGCTCCCCAAGGGCGCCGCGCCGCCCCCCCGCCATCGCCACTGCGCGTTTGTGTACGCCGGCAACAGCTACCTCTGGGGCGGCCGGGTGCAGGGCGACGGTGACTTCAACCTGTACAAGCTCAGGTGAGACAGCGGGCGGGCCTCCATCCCCACCCCCATCCCCCCCCCCCCCCCCCCCCCCCCCGCCCCCGCCCCCCACCCCTTAGCGCGTGGCCGAGTGTTGCAGCGATGGCACTGCGGGATGGCAGACAGCACTGTGACGTACGATCGGAACTTCGGGGCGTACCAGCTATCGTATTCATTCCGAATATTCCCGGACTGGTTTACCGGGAACGTCGTCCGCCCAAGCGCGCATACTATATACCCGGCCACAAATAATGGTGCCCCCCCCCCCCCCCCCCCACCCCCGGCCGACCCCGCCTGTCTATAAGGGGCGCATTAATTGCAACGTTTGAATGGAGCTGGACATTTCACGTTCGTAATGGGCGTTTAAACGTAAGCCTCGGCGCGTCTGTTCCTTCCCAGCCCGCGCACCCCGTGCTCATATCTCGTGAATCAACATCCATTTGCGCACACGTCAGCCGTTCAGCTGCGGCGCGCTGCGGACGCCGCATCGCGCTGACTGTGGCCGTGCGCCTGCAGCCGCGACGCCCCCTCGGGGACGTACGCCTGGAGCGTCGTGGGGGGCGGCGCCGGCCCTCCTCCGCCCGCCACGGCGCAGCACATGTGGTGGCTGGACGCGGAGGCGGGCGAGCTCATCGTGATCGGGGGGCTGGAGATCGGGCCGCCGACCCCCACGGGGCCGTCCAAGAAGCAGGTGGACGGGCGCAAGTGGCGGTGCAGCCTGGCCAGTGGGCGGTGGTGCCGCGAGGCGGCCCCGGAGGAGGGCTGGTTGGGCCTGACCCCGTTTGATGATGCCTCCTGTTGCTCCGGCTTGCACAGGTGTGCGCAAGCGCTCGCCTATGCCGCCCTTCTATCCACACAGCTTCTGCGTGTCAATTGATGCCTCCCCCCCCCCGACCCCCCCCCCCCCCCCCCCCCCCCCCCCCCCCCCCCCCCCCACCTCCCCCTGACTATACCGTGCTTGTGCGTACCGCATAAACATAAACGGTCTGCGGACGAATAACGTTTTCGATCCTCCGCGAAGAGGAAAACTATTAAAACGGAGAAACATTTAGAATAAGGCACGTACACTCCGACACAAAGGTGCAAAACAATTCCTTTGTGGGCCCCGCCAACCGTGTATAATTCTACGGTAAGTGCTCTTCAGTTACTTGTACAACTTACTATAGTCCACTTGATCAAGTTATGTGACCCTTAGAATTCACACCGCGTTTGTGGGTCGCGTGCGCTTTCTTAGCTCCACCAAAGAATGTAATTTACATACGCCAATTGAACTTCAGTTTGGCACAGTATCGGAACTTAAGCTGCCACATATGTATGTCAAGATTGGGGGCCCTGCAATAATTTTCGTAGTTTTCCCGGAGTCCACGGCGGAAGGGGCGGAGTGCGCTTACCCCCTCAAAAGTTGTCAAACGGAGCTTGAACACATGGTTATAGGTAATACGTTTGTGGTTAAGTAAAGCTTTACTGTTTGTTGACGTGACTGAAGATTTTGTCTGAAAGTTGAGTCGGCTTCCAATTGACTTCCGTGTAACTCTGGCCTATGCGCCTTCGCCCTCCCTCTCTGTCTCTAGGGCCTTGACGGAACCGCAACAGCTGTGTCCCGGGCTGACGCCCCCCCCCCCCCCCCCCCCCCCCGCGCGGGCGCGCACGCAAAAGCAGCGTCAAACGGAACTATACCATGGTAATTTGGACGCTGATAATTACACGGAATTTTTCATGGGTGGCGTGATTCAACTTTTAGCCGGCTTCCAACGGACTTCCGCACAACCCTGGCTATGCCCTTCGTCCCTTCCTCTCCCTGTCTCTAGGGCATTGGTGGAAGCTGGTCAAGACGGCGGCGCAACGGCTGTGTCCCGGGCTGACCCCCCCCCCCCCCCCCCCCACCCAACGTCTCCTGCTTTCCTGTACAGGTGGGCACACGGCGGGTTATGTTCCATGAACGCCCGCAGCGTGGTGCGCGCGTGCCGCGAGCAGGCGCTGCGCCCGACGAGGGCGACCTTGGATGCGTACTACTACGACCACCTCCTCACGCACCGGAAGGGCGTCGGCTGGAGCTTTGTGGCGGCCACGGGAGACCCCCCCGGGCGGCGCGCCGGGGCCGTCGTGGCGGAGCTACCCGGCGGGAGGGGCGCCGTCGTCTGGGGCGGCTACACCACGCTGGCGGAGGGCGGGAGGGACTTTGTCGCCGCGCCCGGCTCTTCTCCGGCCTCCATCGCTGCCTGCTGCAGGAGGCGCCCGCCGCCCCTGCGCCCAGCGGCGGCGGCGCCTCCTCCCACGCCCGGCCCACCAAGAGTGCGCCAGCCGCGCCGGGTGCGGCGACCGGCGAGGCGGCCGACCTCAGCGGCAGCACCGGCCGCGCAGGCCAGGTGGGCGTCCCTGCTGCGCCGGGCGGAGGCGGCCGCCGGCTTTGCCAGCCCGCTGGCGATGATCAAGCATGGAGGTCCAATCCGTGTAGACCGGTGGGGTCAGTTTTCAAAGGAGAAAATTGGGGGGGGGGGGGGGCGGGGGGGGGGGGGGGGGGGGCGGGGGGGGGGGGGGGGGGGGGGGGTAATTGGCGATGGGATTTCCACCAGTGAGACATGTGCGGCCGGCTACCACTTGAGAGTCAGCCTGGGAGTTTTTAGGCTTTTAGGATTTTTGGGGTTAATTGGTCATAGGGTACTTTTCAGAAATTTAAGGCGTTTGTTCAGGTTTTAGGGGGTTGGTTGACTTTAGGGTTTCAGGTTGTTCAGGGGATTATGGGTTCATACTGGAGTTTTAGGGTACTGGACTTTTCTCATCTTCCCTGCCCACACATCTTCTGGGCCACTCTTTGGTTTGTTCTCACCGATTGGGCACGTTTGGCTGTCATGTTGCCTCATGTTGATTATTTCGATCTGAGGAAGCCGCCCCTCTGACGGCAGACCAATCAGTTAGCGGGGCACAAGTCCCGTTCCAGCTTCAAGCTCCGGCGCGGGGAGCAGGCCATCCTGCGCCACGACTTGCCGACCTGGCACGAGGCTGTCCGGCGCCTGGTGCAGGCCGACATCCGGCTCCGGAAGGAGATGTCCCGCGTGGCCTGGGAGGTGCGCCCACCCTGCGGCCCTTCAAGCCCCTGCGGCCCATGCGCCTCCAGCTACCGCCACCTTATTGGCGGTCTGTCCCTTCCTGTGAACAGAAAGCCCTGCTGCGCTCGGGTGGGGAGCAGGCATACCGCAGTCCACAAGGAAAGACAGAGGCGCGTATTACCGTGTGGTTTTTTTGGTTTTACATTCAGTTTTCTTGGGGTCTTGTGAAATGTATGTTTTGCGCAGCATTGGCATATTTTAGGTATCATACTCTCATTTTTAATATTTGTATTTGTATTTGTATCTGTTCCTTAGGCTAACTGTTTTGGAACTTGTTGCGTGTCACCCCCCCCCCCCCCCCCCCCCCCACACACACACACAATTATAAGCGTCCGTCTTTATGATGAAGCCGCTGTCTTCGAATGCCACCCCCAGTGCCGGTTTAGGGTTTTTGCCGGTGAGGGTGCCCTCGGTGCCCACGACACGCAGCCCATTTTGGGTGCGGGGACTCGGTCCATCGTGGCACTCAACAGAGGGACCCCTGGAGTGCATCAGCGGGTGTAGTTGCATGTCCTATGGACTTGACCGGACAAATGACCAGCAGGCACCAAACAACATGATGATGCCCTCCCCTTCCTTCCTCCTTCCTTTCTCCTCCCCAGGGCTTTCAGCGCGCTGGCTTTGGCGCCCTGCTGATCCGTGCGGCTGGCTTGCCGGCCAACATCCCCCCGCCGCGGGACGCCATCGACCTCACCAAGATGGCTTACGCGACGCGCCAATCCGCCAAACAGCACTTCCAGAGGCCCTCCCAGTCCGCGGGGATCTCCGTCTTCAACGCGTGCCTGGACTTTTACTCGAGCAGAGACCCCACCATGGTCTTTGTGGCGGTGGTGATGCCCGAAGATATCAACCTGGCGACCCTGACCCACCCAGCGGAACCGCTCGGGGACAAGGCGGCAGAGGCTGCCTGGGCTGCCTGTTCAAAGGCGCGTGTGCTGCATTGCCGGGTCAATGCAACCGCGCCTGTGGGCAAGTGATGATGCCACTACCAGAATAATGCGTTGGGTTATTCGTGACATGTTGTTGTGTTACCCCCCGGGAAAGAGGGGGAAATGGTGTTGCTTCCTCAAAGAGTATATATATCGGAATACAACGCGAGAGCATGATATAACCAGAGTCCTATCTTATAGCGCTTCAAGACCGCCTTTCTTCTGGGAACTTGCGGGCAGAATGGCAGTACACGGTGGTAGCTTGCGCCAGAGGCAGTGCCGCTGCTGCGCATCACCAGAATCGTGGGAAAAAGCTACTCGCGGCACCACGTGAGCATTTGCAGTCACGGAGCACCATACAATCTCGGTAATGTCGGTATAGTCAAATGTACCACATGCAGTGAATCAACGCCCGACTGAAGGCCCCAAAGTATTGCGGCCCCCCGGTCATGACTGCGGCACAGGGGCACATGTTCGCGTACCATGGAGGCTACGGCGCTATGCCGCCGACCATGAACTCAGCCAGCGCCTTCCGGGACGTCGCCGGCCTTGAGGTGCCAGACACCGACGGTGAGATCACCAAGATGATGAACGCCAAGGTCGGTACTCACGCGGCACAGCAAATGCATTACGTACGCTGGCACGGCGGTAGCAGCCTTCCGTGCGCTAGGGGGGGGGAAGAAAATGTCGATGACGGGACCGAGTGCAATGCTGGGGTACAAAAAGCGGCAACAACGTAGCTGTAGTAGCAGCCACAGCGGTGGCATGAGCCGCTGTAGGAGCGGTGGCAGTAGCAGTAGCGGTAGCAGTGGAAGTAGCCGCAGCCGAAGCAATAGCAGTAGCGCTAGCGGTAGCTGAAGCATGAGTAGTAGCAACGGCATCGGTCTGGCGCTGTTGAAACCCGTGGCAGATGGCCTTGAACCCCCCCCCCCCCCCCCCTATGGCTATGCGCAGACATACGAGGACATGTGCACCCTTGTGAACGTCGTCCGCTGCTGCTTCAGCTGCCAACAGCCAGAGATAGCCCCCGACGACATGCTCACGCGCGGCGGGGCGATGGCGCCCACCGGAAAGCTTCAGCGGTGCACCGCCTGCGGGGTTGCGCGCTACTGCTGCCGCGCGTGCCAAAGGGCGCACTGGCCGGAGCACAAGAAGGAGTGCGCGCAGCTCAAGGCGGCGTCGGCCTCCGAGTCCTGAGGACGAGAATGGCGGGACCGCTGGACGATTGCTCAGCCGCCTGGGCAAGCACCTGATGCGGGCAGAGCAGGGCTGCCTTTGGGCAGGCGGCGAGAGGAGGACATCCGATTTTCCGACCTACTTGTAGCTTGGAATCAAGCGCCCCCCGCGGCGGAGGAGGGGGGGGGGGGCGGTGGGATGGAGGTGCTGCGCTTCGGGTTGCCAGTGTGCCCCTCTGGGCTGACATCGAGGCAGACCGGGGCCGGTGGTGTGGTGGCCAATGACTTGAGCTTTGAGGCTTCGGGTGGCCTTGCGACCCCGTGTAGCTGGGGGCTGTCCTCCAGGAGGTGTGAACCGGCGGCTGGAGCGGGGCAGCGGTCGTGGCGGAGTCCCGCCGGTGCGGGCGGCGGGCTGGCCTACATGATACCCAAAATGTTTGTGAACAAGTAGACAGATGTGGGCATCTGGAGGTGCTGCAGCGAGCGAGGGCGCGGGGTCGCCCTTGGCCTGTGCAAGCGTGCGCTGCGCCTGCCAAGCACCACGTCACGCCCCGTGTTTTCGAAGCAGTGTGGCAGAGCTACTGGACACGATGAGCGGGCTGCAGAGTGCGGCGGCGCTCTGGCGCGGCAGCAGCACCATCCCCGCCCCAGCTGGCCCACCGAACCTGATTGGAGGTCGCACTATGCTGGGTTTTGGGTGCGCCGCCATCGTAGCTGCAGACCTGATGCAGGACTAACTGACCTATTAGTTTGACGGATTGATATGCACGGAACGGTGCAACCCATGATGTGCAATGAATGATGCTCTGAGCCATGCTTAAACACTACATTTTCTGATTGGGAATAGTGCAATTGACTTGCCAACTTGTTAACTTGCCGCCCTCCAAGCCGAGTTGCTCCGAGGGTCTGCTATTGGGGGGATACATCAACTCTCCGCTGACTACTGCCGGCCGATGCCTCCTCGAACTGAATACCCCTCCGTTCCTGTCCAGCTGGGGATGGTCAGAGGATCTCCCGCGGACGATGATACATGCCTTTTCACAATTCTCAGCGACATGCCTTGAGGATGTGATAGTTGCGAAACCAAGCTAAGTTGCCCACATGATACGGGCACCCACTGCTGCTGAAAGACCAGAACAAGGCTGACCCGCCGCCAACTACCAAATAATAGCAATAGAGACAAGAGATGGCAACATTGGAGACAAGCTGCAACCAAGAGAGCATCTCCTCCTAGAGGATCTACACCATCTCTTGTCAGTCACGAGCGCCCAAAAAGCGGGCGTGTGGTCCCCCAGGGATGGACGCGCCGTTCTGTCGAAGAAATTCAGTAAACATGGTGCAATACAATGTGTACAGCCGTCCCCGATTTAAACTCCACTATTATTCTGCATTGCCTGTAACAACAAAATACTCGCGATAAACAGACATTGAAACCTGCTGCACAATTGCACGTGGCCTCGTTGCGACTGTTGGCCTGGGAGATTGCGGGACGACGCCTGCTGAGGAAGCGGCGAAGCGGCGCGATGAAACCGCGCTCGACATCAAGCAACGTCAGGCAACAACGCCCGCGGCGCGCGCGCGTGGGATACGTACGGCGTAGCGCTACTTATACTCTCTATAATTACAAAAGTTTATAACTAGATACGTATGAAAATACATTATACATACTCCACAATTATTTTCACAGCATGTCAATGTACGGTAGATAAACATATACGACGACGTCACGGTGAGCAGGAGCCATACCTCCGTGTTGATTTTTTAGTAGTACTTTTAGCAGTGGATTTGTTACTGCCCTTCTTGTAATTCACACCAGCAGTAGGTACGGGTACCGGTATGGTGTGGAACCGTATGGTGTGGAATTCTGGGGAACTGCCCTTTTTGTAATTCACACCGGTATGGTGTGGGCCGTTTTATACCAGCGGCCTGTGTCGGTCTCCAATTAGCGAGTAATGCTGGCTTTGCGCTGGGTTGTTTTTAATAGTTGCCCTTTTTTGAGTGACACCAAAGAAGTAGATATGACCATGACAAGGATGGAGTCGAATAGGAATCGCGTGATAAGATAAAAGATATAGAAATAAATTGAGATATAAATACTGTACTGGTACTGATGGCGGTAGGAGCGTACACGAAATAGCAGTCAGTTCCGGCGGTACTTTGATGCTGCCCGTATTTTATATACCTGTAGTGATCCAAAAGTGCTGGAAAATCTGTCACTGGCCAATAATTGGTCTTGTTGCAGAATGCTTCGGCAATTATTTGCTTGATGGCTAAGAAGGCCTTATCTGTCGGTAGCGAATGCAGCAGATTGAGCCTCGCCTACAGGTAAATCTGAACCGATCAACCGATATACACCGTCGTCCGCCAAATGCCGTATTAACCTCCCCTTGGGTTCGCGGTAAATTGTATTTTTGACCCCCTCGTCTAGAAGTAGAGCGATGGATGACTGTAATTTATTTGCTTAATACATTATATCAGAGTATAATTGGAATACTACACATATTAAATATCGACTCGTTGATGCAAAACAATTAGCGATTCATCGCTATTTGCTATATTTGTTTGCCATTTAATAGTACATTTGATAAGATATAATCCTTATTCGCTATTCATTGTCTGATCAGTAATAATAACCCGCGAACCCGATTTAAAAACGTTATACGGTACTACAGGTCGTACCTCGCGGCAGCGCAGTACCTCGTACCAGTAGTACCGGTACCGTAGTCGTAGGAGCGCGCACCGAATTCGCGCCGATGCTGGACGGCGATGCTGCGCTGGAAAGCTCGCGCGCGCGCCCTTGCTGCGCTGCTGCTCGTTCCTACAGCTGGAGCAGTGCTGATACTGCTGGCGGTAGGCGGAACGGGCATGATAGGACACCCGCGCGTCAGTAGAGTCACGTGAACGCTTGCTCCAAGCATCACTCAGCCTCTGACACAGGGCTACCCCCGGTGCCTGCAATTTTCTCTTACTTATAGCGATGGCGGATTCCTTCGAGAACGACTTCCAGGAGGGGGTGCGCGCCGCAGCTGCCCCCGCCCGCTTTCCGAGTCCTGCGTGCCGCAATAAGAAAGAAATCACGCAGTTCGTGGCACTGCTCCAGATCCGTAATTCCGTAGGCATGCTACCGCCTGCATGCCTGTCTACGCGGGGCGTGACCAAGCAGGACTACAAACAAGGCTCAATTAGCCCTTTTGTAGCTGCGTGCCTGCATCTCCTGAGCATTCACGCACTCTGGCTCATTCCCTCCCCCCCCACAAGAAAATCTTCCCGCCCGCCGTGAGCTTACTTCACCGTTTTACGTTTCCCCGCCCGATCTGGCACCTTTCGCAGCAGATCCCAGCGGAGGAGGCCCCTCCTGCAGAGGCCGCCTTCGGGGGAGATGACTTTGAGGAGCAGCCTCCTCCGGATGAGGGCGACTTCGGAGCTGCGGGCTTCGGAGAGGAGGCTGATGCCGGCTTCTTTGGCGGCGAGCAGGCGCCCGCGTCAGGTGAGTTTTCCCGCCGGCTGCCGGCTTTTTATTTATGTATTTTTCCCAGCCCTGCGGCTGCCGGCGCTGCTCTGCCGTCCCGAAACCCCCAGGCGGCCACAGCCTCCTCAGCCCATACTCATCGGGCAGCCTCCCATCCTCGCAAACCGTATCCGCGAATGCGCTCCCTACCGTGCAGCTGAGACACCTGGGGAGACCATCCCGCACCGGGTGTTGTGGCAACTTGGCCGCTCTCTGATTTTCGCGAAACTTTGACCTGCAGACGACCCGTTTGGCGAGGCCCCAGAGGTTCCGGCCGCTGAGGCGGATAGCGATGCGGCCATGCCGCTGGGCGACGATTTCGGGGCGCAGGAGCACCCGCCGTCGGAGCTGACCACGGAGAGCTTTGCCATGGTTTGTGTCCCCCCCCCCCCCCCCCCCCCCCCCTTCCCCCCGCCCACAACACACACACACACACACACACACACACGCACACACACACACACACACACACACACACACCAGCACTAAAGAGCAGGTCGTGGGGGCGGGGCAACTGCGTGATGTGCGATGGGTGGATGGGGCGCGGCCGGCGTTCAAGGGGTGTCCTCAAAGGGGGGGGGGGGGGGGGGGGGGGAGGCATGCATGTGTGACTGCGCCTGAGCATCGTGCGCCACACACAGCCTGCGTTCCAGGAGGAGGAGAACCCCAAGGTCGCGGAGATGCGCGAGGCGATGCGCCTGCGCCTGCGGGAGGTGGACGAGCGGGAGGCCGAGTGCAAGGCGGAAGCTGCGAAAGCCGCCAAGTCGTTCCTTGAGACCCATGCCAAGGTGCGCGCGGTAGGCAGGGTCGGGCCAGGGGGCCAGCCTTGGCCTCCGAGGGTTGCGGGCTCCAGTGGTGCTTGGCGCCTCATCATGCCTCCCCCCCCCCTCCCCCACTGTATGCCACAGTCCCGCGAGGAGGCCACGCAGCGCCGGAAGAAGAACAACCGGGAGGAGGAGTCGCTGTCCGGCGGGCAGGAGCCCAGCGGCGCCACGTACTGGGAGCGCATCGTGGAGTACATTGACTTCAGCGCCCCGACCAAGGGTGACACGCATCCCCCCCCTCCCCCCTCCCTCTCCCCCATTCCGTACGCACACACCTCTCTCCCCTTTCCCGTTTGGAGAAGATCCGACCTTACCGTTGAGGCTGCAAGGCAGCAGTTGGAAGCATGTGACCTGACTGACATGCCGACTGCCCCCCGCTCCCCTGTCCACCAGGCGTGGACATGTCGCGCTACAAGAACGTCCTCTTTGCCGCCAAGGCCAAGAACGTCCCGGTGCAGTAGAATGTCGGGTAGCTGCGCAAGGGGCGTCCACCCTGTTGCCCGCTGCCGCCATGAGGCGCACTGCTTCTCGGTGGGGAATGGATTTTGTAATTAGACCTGTGTTCACTCGCACCCGGAGAGCCTCAAGCGCACGAGCAGGGTGCCCATGCCGGAGGCCTGGCGCGCAATTGCAGCGCTTTCGAAGCTGGGTAGAGGACAGCGACGCGCATGCACTCATCTACCCCAAAAGGTCTTTGGCGTGGGGTCGGTAGCGGCCTGTTCTCCGTGGTCATTGAGGACTCTTTAAAATACGGAAAGAAATTAAAAATAGGCTGCGAAAGCCTGTCGATCCCAGGGAGCTAGCGGTACACGAGGAAGGGTAACCTGCAACCTCATTTAGCGTTACTTCAATTCTTGGGGGTCTGCCAGGTGCCCCAAGGCAGGGTGCAAGTTGCTACACACACGCAGCAGCGCATACTGATATTTGATGTAGGAGCCGAGGAGGTTCAGGGATACGAGTGCCGGCAACGGCGACTAACCCTTAGTTCCGTACCGTCCGGTAGTTCGTCCTTACTGTATCCCCACGCTGTCTGGCCCCTGCTGAGGACGACGAATCGACGATGGTGTCAAAACGATCTTCAGATACCTGCGCAGTACGCAGTACTCTGCGTGCAGCCGGCCAGGGAGCGTGCTTGAACTGGTATTCGTACATACATCACGGTCGGTCGCCGCACTGAGCTTGCTGGTGCACTGATGCATCCGAAGCGTCACCGGCTCCGCACTGGATAAGCGCAGGTAATGTAGTACCGGTGCCAGCAGATTTAAAAATGATTAATTACAGAATTCACTAGGCAGTATATGGTAAGCGCGGTAGCTTTTTAGTTAATTGATGATATGAGGTCCGCACCTTTTTAATTTGCGCTCATGAGCAGGATTGAGCTCATCAGTGCGCTTATGAATCTACAGGCAGGTATCCTGCATAGCTACTGGGTTGCCGCAGTACTTTATGGGCTGTGTCTAATGATATGAAAGAAGCTCGCGCGCACCGGCGGGGCGCGGCGGCAACGCCGCGACGGAACGATCCACTGAGCTACGAGGAGCAGAGCCACTGGGAAACCTGCAAGCAGCACCACGCAGCCCCATAGCCCGTCGTCGAGAGAACTGTCCGTGAAGTATCGAAATCTTAACGACGCATCAATACAGTCACGGAGAGGCTGCTATTCAGCGACCAACTGGTCACGCATACGAGACGGTGCAGTTGAGCGCCGCGGGCCGAAACTGAGCATATAATTTGCGCCGGTTCCTCTCCCCACCGCCTCAGCACGTCGGCACACAGCTGCCTCTCACCTCTTGGCATCCGACACCGATCATAAAAGAAGAGTGTTGGAGCAACATCATTGGCCTGGCATTACTCGTGAGTAGGGGTCGTATTCGTCTCAAGCGCTTCCCGCACACCTCCTCGGTTCCACCGGAGAGTACCACGGGTGGCAACGATGGCGGCGCGTCTCGAGGAAGACAATGAGCCAAAGGAGTGCGGTGAGTAGCGAACAAGCGCTGTACACTGACTACCGCCCCACGTGTAGCATATCTTGTTCTTCAGTACATGGCAGCTGCGAATTGGCTGTGCCAGCCGGCCATGCTGCTACGCTGAAATTTGTCGCCAGCCACTCTTGAAGTTGTCCCAGTCGTATGCCGCTAACCTTCCACCGACTTATTTGTCTTTGCGACCCAGCCAACTGCGCGGCAACCGAAGCCCTGGCGCTATGCAGCCGCTGCCACGGTGCATACTTTTGCTCCGCCAAGTGCCAGAAGGTTTGCTTTGTGCCCTCGAGCTCTGCTCGCGCACAGCAGTATGTACTAACATGCCTCTCCCAGTCGCCATACCCCATACCTCCGGGCAAAGCAAGTTATCCATTCGGGCAAAGCTGTAGAAATATACAGCAGCCCACAAAATACTGTTCATGTTTTCATGGGTATGATTTGGGTTTGGTCGCTTCTAGTCGGTGAACCCACGCAAAATCTACGCCATTGCAGCCGTTGCGAGGATAACCATGAAAGAGCGTGTACATGGTGTGCTAATTGCCGCTGAAGCCACTGCGCCAGGCCATATTACCATCACGCCCCTACTGGTTACAATGCGTTTCATGGATGCTCTGCCATCCGTTGTGGAAGTCCGCGATTGCTTGTAGCACCGCCATTCATATTATAGATTCAACACGCCTTTCTCCCTTTGCCAACTGAGGCACAGTCATGCATGTGGTGCTCCTAAATGATCTATTTGTATGTTGTACTCGTACACTCACCATCTAACTCGTTCACTTCACGCTGCTTGAATTAGATGCCCCTTGTCCATTGCTGATATGCATAAAGTCAATTGAATAATACTGCGAGCTTTAGCACCAATCTGTGAAATGCGCCGCGCTTTCCCTCTCGCAGGCGTACTGGCCCTTCCACAAGACGTACTGCAAGCGCAACGAGTTCGCCGATTCGGTCGAGGAGCGCGAGCCGCGCTTCGCTCGCTGGCTGCGCAAGCATGGCAAGCAGGCCCAGCTGAAGGATGACGAGGTCGACCGCATCGAGCGCGCCTCCAAGGCAGCTTGCGGCCCCTCGCGCCAGGAGGTGATGGACTCAATGTACAACCGCCTGAATCCCAAGCCAAAAGGTACAGCACGCAGCCACTCCGTTGTGAACTCTCCCGTCCCTGGTGAGCTCTTTCGTCGCAGGCGGTGTGCCAACTTGGCAGTTGCTGACTCGTGGGCAATGTGATTTGTAGAGCCGACGTACTCTCTCGAGGAGCGCCGCCGCATGAAGGAGCAGGACGAGCAGCTGGCCCTGGAGGTGCGCGCTGCCGTGGCAGTCCTGAGCAGCGCCGCCACTCTGCCCGCTCGGCCCCTTTTAGTGCCTTCACTGAGCCCCCGGTGGATCGGAAACCCCAGGCACGCCAGATTGGGGCGGAAGACAAGGTGTGGAAGGCAATCGAGGTCCCCGCGCAGCTGGGCCAGGCCAGCGAGGAGATCAAATGGATGCAGGACCAGGCCCGTGTGGAGGTCTTCCTTCGGCTGCCTCACAACTGTCTGCCCAAGCACGTGGTGGTGCAGCTATCCAAGAGCCACGTGGACGTGAGGATGGGCGGCAGAGCAGTCCTTTGCGGGGAGCTGTGCCAGGAGATCAAGGTCTCAGACAGCCACTGGTTCATAGGTGCGCCGCCAAGCCGCAGCCCGTGCTGAATTCCCACCCTAGCCCTCCACCATACACATTGCGTACGGGTGCTGGTGCGGTGATACGACCACTGCAAATAAGTTCTGCCCTGCCTGCCAGATATCAAATGTAGACGAAACTTTAGCAGCACTATAGCAAATGTTCTCATAGGGGGCATGCAAGCCCAGTCATCAGTCTATTAGGATGGCAGTTGAAATAGAATAGACAGCGAATATAAATAGAACATGTTGATAATTACGATTTGTTTGAAAGGGAACTGACGGATCCTTCTGAGCCGTCTTGCGAATCAAATTCGGATAGCATTAAGTGCATTGTTTGAGTTTATATTGCATGTTGAGTAGGGATTGGTTCACGTTTACTAATTACAACTTTCGGCCAGGTGTGTGAGTAACGTACTTTTACGCATCAGATACTCCTTACATGGTACAATTAACCGCATATTTAACGCCTATTCACTCGGTATGAGGATTGCCTAGCGGGTTTGTCAGGATATTGCAGACATGAAGGATCAAATAACTATTGCGTCCAAACAGTCTATTACGAAGGACCTTCGGCACTACGAAGAATTGAATAGAATGATACCAGAATAAAATAGAAGTAGAAAAAATGCTGGAAGGGCGGCAAAACGCGGCCAGGCACCGCCGTTTAAATTCCCGTCACCGAGTTATACCAAACATTCTTATCGGTGCGCCGGCGCCCTCACATCATACGTCATGTATGTGTGTGTGGAATGCGTCCTGTTGCCTTGCTCACCTCGTCGCCTCCCGGGCCGCATGAATCCCGTGGCTCAGTGCTGGCGGTATTCTTCGTTGTGCTTGACTCGCTCCGCCGCCGCACCGCAGTGGACGGCATCCTGCACTTCTCGCTGCTCAAGCTGGCCCGCCGCGGCAACTTCTACGGCCGGGGCAAGACCAACGCCGACACGTTCTGGCGGTCGGTTCTGCGCGGAGCGCCAGACGCGCTCGCGATCCCGTACCCGCCGAGCGAGTACTACCACTCTGTGTGGGAGCCGGCGGAGGGCGCGGAGCCGCCGCAGCCACCGGCCCGCATCAAGGCATCCTGAGCGTATGGGTCACACTGGATCATGACCAGCCGAGATCTGCCAGGTGCCAGTGCCATCCGGCTGGCTTTGCCAGCGCCAGCGGAGTTTCCCTGCCTCTCTGTAATGCGCCTAGACATGTTCGGTGGTATGCAGGCAGGTCCGATATTTACACTTGTCACCTGTCCCGGGGCTCTGTCCCGGGGCTCTAGCTGCCCACCAGCGCTCCTTTAACACACATGCATTTGGACCAACACCCGTATGGCCCAATAAGCCCGGCCCAAGACTGCGAGTTGATGGCCAGACAGGGAGGAAAAATGGCGGAGTGAAGCTGCGGCTACTCCAGCTGGGTCCTGTTTCTCCGCGCCTTGTTGCGGGACTTGCGGGTCGCAATCTGCTTGATGGCGGACAGGTTGCGCGTGACCTTTGTCGTGAGCACAGCCCCGCCGCCGTGCATCAGGGACCTGCGCACAGGCGCACGATCAGCGGCTGCGTTGCTGTTACAAACGTGTGTCGGTTGTCGACTTGTCGTTGATACCTTCAGTAAACATATGCATGCATGGAAGGATTACAGGCTGGATAATGAAAAATGTTTGAAGCGCCGAAGGATCAGAGGGGAGAGGGGGGGGGGGGGGGGGTCGACAGGCTGCGTCGCCGCACCATATGCGCATCTGCTTGACGCGCTCAGCGTTGCTGTCAATGTTCTCCAGCTCCGCTACCGTGGCGCGCAGCTCCCCAGAGTCGTCGTCCGAGTCGTACGAACCCATGTCCCTGCCGCGTAGAACATGGGCAGTCAGGCGTCAGCCGAAAATGGCGAGGGACATCAGGACACTCTCCGCCGAGGACACAATAGCGCCACGCCTTAAGAGGGTTCCGTCCGACAGTGTCGTTAGGAATGTGAGGGCTGTGTACTCACTCGGGGCGCCTGAACATGTCTGGTGGCGAGTTGTCCGGTTGAGCGGCGGCGGCGCATGACAGCCGCGCTCTGCTCGCCTGCAGATTTGCCGCTGGCCTGGCCTGGTGGTGGTGGGTTTGGGGGGGGGAGGGGGGGGGGGGGGGGGGCACAGCGGTGCGTGGGGCGTGTCAGTAGTACTGGCCACCTGTGCGCCTAGCGTTAGCATTTCACCGTGTATCTCACACAGCTACGGAGCAGGCCATACAGGTATCTGCCCGCAGTATGAGCATCGCATCAGTCGTCTGGAACGAGAAGTTACGAAGAAACAATTAAACAACTCTGTGGCGTGTGCTGTTGTGAGCTGTAGCAGGCCAGGGTTAACGTGGTCCAAGTCGCTGCCACACGCGAAAGCAGTTGGCTGGTATATTGCCGCGACGGATGTGGGCGGGAGCGACTAGATAACGGGCCTCCGTTGCAGGGGGTTGGGTCTATTTAGAGGATACTATAAAGGCCATACGGCAGTGCATGCCGGAAGCTGCGGCATCGTCGTCTCCGACTCGGGCAGATTTCTCGCCGGGCCAATCATAATAGCTCCACGCTCGTGGCCTTATTATCGTCAGATCGGGCGAGACCGAACGGCGCCACGCGACGAAACGGAAGACCGCTTGCCCGCCCCGAACACAGCCGCGCGTAGTTATGGAGCCAGCTGGGATTTGGATAAGCTGTCGGCGCCCAAGTGCGAGCAGGGTAGTTCGGGCTCCCCCCAGCTCATGGACGGTATCACGGTAGCGCGTGGGTAGCGCGCACAAGGCGCACAAGGGAACCAGTGGGACGAACATAAACATAAACATAACGTAAAATGTTCACGGATCGTCCGCGTCAGCATCAGGCGACTGGGCCCCGCACGCCCCTCACCAAGGCTGGGCGCAGAGGAGTCCTGCCAGGAAGCGCAGGAAGCCGAGTCCACTTGCATGTGCGCGTATGTAGGGAGACTGCTGTGAGGCACGCCATCTCGCGTTGCAAGTGTAATCCGATGGGTCTCGGAGATATGCAGCTGTACTCTTTGGGGGTGGGTGCCGGTGGCTCTAGAATTTCACGAGAGGTTTGGTTGCGAATATACAAAATATATATAGTCGCTAAAATGCCCTCGTCATCTGTTTCGTCGCGTTGGCTGCGCAACGACTACCTGTACAGCAATCGCCCCGTTCCGGGCGCGCAGTGTGCGCCGGGGGGCGGGGGGGGGGTTGGGGGGGGGCGGGGGGCGGGCGGGGGGGAGGGGGTCTTTCGCTCGATCAATCTTCTCCTGCGCGCGTGGCGGCTGGCGCGCGCAGCAACTGCAGGATACGCGAGGCCGCGCGAAGATATTAATAAAGTTCCGGTACGAGAACTGTCCAAAGTACTACATACTTTACACGCACGTACCATCGTACCATCGTGTCTCGTCCACCAGCTGCAACTGGCAGCAGCATATCGCGTGCCCTGGGGGTGGGGCGCACCGCGCGTCGCCGAGCGCGTGCGGAGCAGCTCACTGCTTGCTGCTATCAGTACCTCTCGTACCTGGCAGTCTGGCCGGCCGGGGAGCAGCGCCTATCATCCGACAGTCAGGTCTCTCCCAACGCCGCAGCGGCAGGCCAGGACTTGCAGAGGCGAGCGAGCCAGATTCGGGAAAGCGCCGAGCGGGTTTCGGCGCGTTTCAAGATTCTAGAGGTGCCTGAGCAGACAAAGCCACGACGACGTTGCGGCCGGCGTGCGGATTCTACATCCGTAACTACTACTGTCGGGCTTCCGCCAGTCAGGCGGGGCCCTTTCTTCGCGCTCGCGGCTCGGACCTTTGCCACCTGCTGCGTGCTGGGAGCCCACTCCGCATATTAAGTGGCTAGCGTCACTGGCAGGCTTGAGCTTTCTTGCCCAGGCGGATTCCTCTGACGCGAGATCGGGCGGCAGCGGCGGCTACTGAAGTACTCGCGGCAGAGCTACGGCGAAAAGCGGGCGGACCACTACACAGCTCCCTCCTGGGCGCCTTCTACACTACGAAGCCCGTCATCACTGCGGTCCAAGCAGCAGGCGCAGACAGCTCCTCGCAGTGCGCACCCGGAGCAGCTCCAGCAGGAAGCCGCTGTCTCGCGCGGCGCACGTGTGACACCAGGCTGCCCAGCCAAAGTACTGGCAGGCAGTGGTGACAAAAGAAAAGGTTGATAAAAAAGATAAAAAAGAAACACAGCAAGATCTTCGCCGACTGCTTCACGACACACTAGATCAGGTAAGCCGGAAGATCTGCGCGCGTTCTCGGTAGGGTAACCGGGGGTAACGGTCTATCCTCAGGGCGGTGGGGGGTGAGCAGCCAAGGGCGTAGGGTAGGCCAGGCAGGGCGCAGTAGAGGCGTTCAGGCGCCAGAGCCCACGCACAGCTCAGCCTCCCAGGCACACACCGGCATGCACCGCCCGCTCTCCCGCACACAGCGGCAGCCTAGGGTTAGAATCTGGCGCAGCGCACCGTGTGGAGGTCGGTCAGCCGCTCGGATCAGGCAACGGCCAGCAACCTAGCACGAAACAAAAAAACAAAAAAACTGCCTCGGGGTGCGCCATGCCTCCGTTGGCATCCTCCGCGGCCCTCCAGCGGCCCTCTCTGCCCTGGGAAGACCCAGGAGAGCCGGCGACGCGTGCGCCGCCTGGCCGGAGTGCCGTCTCCAAGCGTCCGCTTGGCCTCGCTTCAGAAGCGCTGCGTTTGGGGTTTCGGCGCTATCGCCTGCTCAAGCAGCTCCCGCGGAGCTTTGGACTTCAGACTGACGCACACACGCTGGGCTGCGGCGCGGGACCTGCTTGCGGCCGGAGATTGTTGAGCGAAGCCGTGGCTGAACCGTGTCGCAGAGAGGGTGTTTGGGGAGCGGCGGCAGCATCGCCGGAGGATCGGTGAGCCGCCCGGCCAATCCACCTCAAGCTGGCCAGCCACACACGCTGCATTCACCCTCTGTTGCTTTATGTTGCTGCGTGGGTGGCCACATTTGCCCGTGTCCCAGCAGACCACTTCCACACTACAGGGGAAAAGCACCGCGACCACGCCTTGGATTTGCCATGTATGATTGCGTTCGACCTTTGCGCGAAGAAGGCAGAAAACATGGTTACGCGGAACTCTATCAGAATACGCCGCGACTTTAGCACAGAATCTCCAAGCCGACGGCGTGTAGCGGTTCACCACTGTCGTGGCCCGCAAACCCAATGAAATGTCACTGCATGAGATCAAGCTGTAGGCACGGCGTTGAGGGCACTGAGGTGAGCACATCCCGCTCTGCCTAGCGGGTTCCGGGCAGGCGCCAGGCGAGCCGGTGCAGGGGGCTGCGAGCGGGCGGGGCCGGAAGACGCTCGTCAGCACAAGCCGCGATGGCCACCCGCGACTGCCACTTTTTCCTCAAGGGAAGCTGCGCCAAGGGGGAATCCTGCGTGTTCAAACACGATGAGGTGGGCGCGCCCCTCTCCTCGCCCATGACGCGCGTGCCCCCTCCCTCCCCCCAAGAATGACACGTCTTCGCTTTGGTCCACTGCTAACGGCTCCTCGCTGCGCAGGTGAAGAAGGCGCAGATGTCGGACCGGTTTGCGGGCGCGTGCATCTACTTCCAGCAGGGCTACTGCGCGCGCGGGGCGCACTGCATGTTCCGCCACGAGGCGCCAGCCAAGGTGCGCCGCCCCGCGCTCGCCCGCCGCCTCGGCCGCTGCCGCCGCCCCCGCCCCCACCCGCAAACAGTCCTTCTGCACAACATACCATGTATCATATAATGGGTGTCGAAAACATGTCTGCACGCTCTGCACTATATGATAGTCCAGTGGTTCCTTCGGATGCGATCGCACAACATGACAACAAAGCACTGGCTTTGCGCTGTAGGCGTGGCTGTCATGACAATGAATTACAACACCGTTCTCTGTGCGCGGCTGCCTGCATCTCCCTCCCTCCCTCCCTCTCTCTCTCTCCCTCTCTCTCTCTCTCTCTCTTTCCTCTTTTATTCCTCTTGTTCAGCTCATTGCCAGTTGTTGAAATTGGCGGCCGATTATTCTCTTTATTGGAGAAAAGAGTATTCTCCAATTTTTTCTTTTATCTTCTATGTTGGTCGCAATCCATCTGTCAGATACAATTTTCGCCGTGTCTCATGGACACATGTTTCGCGCCGCCGAGTCTGATATTCTGTGCTATATTTGCGGCGTGTTATGAAACATTTCCAGATTTATACTTATGTGTAGTTCATACAGTCTTCCCTACTGGTCGCGAGGGGTCAGAAACATCAAGATATCGCAAACCCAAATAAGCGCGGGTGCTGTTTTCTGTTGCTTGGTATTCTTTGCTGTGTCATAAGTTTCTTCCTTTTGTGATGCTCTAGTCGTTGGTTTCCTGGAGCATGAGCAACAGAACCACATACCATGGATATGGGGGAGCTCAGGTGTGGTGCTGATCCTGGGCACGTGACCCCCCCCCCCCCCCCCCCCCCTTCCCCCCTCCCCCCCCTCTCTCCCCCAGGGTGAGGGCCTGAGCGGCGCCTCGGAGGACGAGGGGCGGCTGGTGAGCGACGGCGACGGCGACAGCGCCGCGTCGCCGGGCAAGGCAGGCGCAGCTGGGGAGGGCGGCGCCGGCCTGAGCGAGCTCGAGCGTATGCGGGCGCTGATACGCGAGAAGATGTCCGGCCCGCTGCGCGTCCCGGGCTCGGGCCCCAACGGTTCCCCGGCGCGGCCCATGTACCGCGCGCCGCCGGCGCCGCAGTTCTCCACGCCGATCGTGGTGCAGGCGCCGCCGCCGCCGCCCAAGCGCAAGGCGCCGGAGGGGGGCGCTGCTGCCAAGGGGACGGCGGCGGCGGCGGCGGCGGCGGCGCCTGCGGGGGAAGCGGCGCCCGACGCGGCGGCCCCCAAGCAGCCCAAGCTGTTTGGGCGAGCGGCGGCGGAGCGCGCCAAGAAGATGGGGCTGCTGCCGGAGAAGCGGCGGGAGGAGGGCGGCGCCGAGGGCGGCGCCGGTGGCGGCGGCAGCGGCGGCGGCGAGGAGAGCGGCGGCAGGAAGCGCGCGCGTGCGCCCATCGTCTTTGGCGCGGCCAAGGCTTCGGCGGAGGAGGACAAGCCGCCGGCCACGGCGACACCAGCGGCGTCGGTGGCGTCAGCGGCGCCGGTCAAAGCGGCGGCGCAGCCCAAGCCGGCTGCAAAGCCCGAGGCCGAGAAGCGTGTGAAGGTGAGCCGCCCAACAGATGCCCCCCCCCCCCCCCCCCCCCCTTTTCTCGCCCCCTTTCCTGTCACTGGTCGACCTGGGCGCTGGTCATCGGTGAGTGTGCGTGGTGTCCTCAGATGTGGTGACTGTTGAACAAGGAAAGTTGGCGTCAAACACCCGCATATGCACTTTTGAAGACATCATACATGATTATGCATGTATGCCATGTAAACCTCGGTATGTTTGGGGATGCACCGTAGTCGCGCTTTGGGGTTGCTACACATTATTCTCCTTAGGCTAATGTCGTGCATGTGGGGGTGGCCTCCTGCAAAACTGCGGTAGGTTCAGTGAGCTTTGCTCTGACCGCGCGATTGGTAACATTCTTGGGGCCCTCGGGGAAAGCGGAAAACTGCATTCCCCTGGGAATCTATCAAAAGTGCGTGACGAACGCCGCCGCGGGTCTCGCACTCGATGCTACCAAACAATTTATCATTTTCTCGACCCGCGAACCCAAATGAATGCTGCGGCAGGCCGGCAAGGAGAGGCGGCCATCCACTGACGTCATCGGACCGACTGGCCCGCTTGGTGTGCTTCCCCTTTGGCAGGCGCCAATCCCGCCGCCAACAGCCTCGGAGGGCAAGAAGCCCGCGCCCATCGTGTTCAACCCAGCAGCCGCCAAGGTGGCGGCCAAGCCCACAGCCGCGCCGGGGGCCAAGCCGGCGGCTGCGGCAGCGCCGACCAAGCCGGCGGCTGCGGCCGCCCCGGCTGCCGCCCCCAGGGCCGCGCCTGCTGCCAAGCCAGCGCCGGTGGCTGCGAAGGTGGGCGCTGCAGACCCCCGCCCTGCCCCACGCCTGCGCCTCGACAACCTTTCCAGGCTCACGCGCCATTTAGCACCCTTACTTTGATGTATAAGCGGGCACACAGACACACACAAACATAAACACACCTGCGCGCGCGTGTTGATGCTATGTGTGTATGTCTCGAGTGCTTTGAGGGTGGGGAGGGGGGGGGGGGTGTTCAAGTGACTGACCGAGCTGCCCTGTGGACGCGCAGCCGGACCCGCCCCAGGCCGCGAAGGTCGCCACCCCCCAGGCCGCCACCCCCAAGACTGGAATCCCTAAGGCCAGCATTCCGGGCGAGGGCCGGGCGCAGATGCTCTCCAGCAAGTCCATGGAGGTCAGGCTCCCCCCCCCCCCCCCCCCCCCCCCCCCCTCCAACAGACTGTTTGCTACCCGGGCATTGCCTGACGCCGCTCGCCCCCTGCGCAGTTCGACTTCGACGAGGAGGGCGCCGACGGGGACACGGCCGCGGCGGGCGAGTTTGCGGGGCTGGACGAGCCGGCGGACGACGACGACTACGAGCTTGTGGACGAGGAGCTGGACGACCTGGATGCGGCGTTCGACTGATGCGCGCCGCCCCACAGCCGGGCGTGCACCGTAGCGGCGGTCCAGGACGCCTTTGCCGTGGACCACGCGGACAGCTTCCTCGCCCCAGTTGCAGCCTAGAGGGGGGGTGTTGGCGGCGGGTGGTTGAACACCCCCAAAACCTCACCACCCCCCTGCCGGCGCCACAGCGTTGTTGCCGCCGTGTGATCGAGGTCGCGGGGGCCGTACATCCGCCGCCGGGCCACCCGGGCACAGCGTGGTACACGGATGTTTACACGCGCAACGGTGCCCGGCGTATCAAAATCGATGTCAAAATCAAAGAAAGCGCTCTCCCGTTTACCTCCGTTTATGTGTGAGCGCTCGTCCCACGAACGGCTCCCAACAAAACAGGGCCTATTAGCCGCGGCATCGCTCGCCCCCAGAGGTTGAGGGGCTGTGTCGAGTGGGCCGCCTCGTCGCCCCAATGGGTCGGCGAGGATGGCGGCGGGCGGGGTCAGCAGGCGCCCAGGCAGGCGTCTCCGGCGGGCACCGCGGCGGCGCTGCTCAGGCGGTCCAGGGAGTCGACGATGGCGCGCCGGAACGCCGGGGTGTGCAGCATGAAGGACACGACGTGGCCGCCCTTCACCTGCGCGGACCCACGGTGTGTCATTAGCCGCAGTTGCCGGGCACCACCTCTCCGTCCCTGCGCCGTATCAGGCTGGTCGGCGTGTACACCTTCCTGCCCCGGTAGCATAACAAGGATCAGTTCGGTGATGGCATCAGCCATAGCTCTCTATGACGATGACTTGATCCTCGACGTTTCTTCGATGGCACAGTAAGGCAGCAGCATGCGGAATTAAAAGAGCGGTCATTCATCTCAGCAAGCGCATTACCAGTAACATATCAATAACATTCAAATCGAACCATTGGATATTCTTAATGTTCCTCACTCAAATGGGGGGTATTGTACGCGAAATGGTCGGACTTTGTGACTTAGGATGCTGCAATTTCCTCAACATTAAGGCCTTAAGGGGTCTTTAAAGTTACCGTGTCGCATCTGTTAGGCAGCCAGTGCCAATAGTGAGCCAGCTGGCCACCGGAAGGGGGGGGGGGGGGGGGGGGGGAGAGAGCTCACCCATCTGACCTCCGAGCCTGGCCAGTGCCGCTGCACCTCCAGAACCTGCGCCGCACACAAGGAACACAAATAATATACATGTGCGTTCATGTATATATATATGTATGTATATCTATACATATATCTATACATATATAGATATAGATATATATATATATATACACATGGAGAGAGAGAGGGAGAGAGAAACTTGCATAAATCTGTAGGTGGTTGAGGGTTCTCTCTATCTGCTGTAGTGATGTATACATATTCTTCCTAGTACAACAATAATAAAACAAATGGTCGCCAATCATCATCCATAAAATTCTCGCTGCCGGGAGACCCCCCCCCCCCCCCCCCCCCCCCGCGCCGGCCAAACGGAAGGAGGGCGTCGCGATTATCTCGGAGAGCGTTGAAATACAGAAAATGGGGCGTACCGACTTCGTCGAGACGTACGCGTCGGCGGTGGCGGCGACAATAATGGCGGCGTCGCAGCGGCGGGGGCGAGGGTAGCGCGTGACGTCCGTGTACGTCTCCAGCACGGTGGCGAGGCGCGCCGCGCCCACGGGGTCTACGCTCCGCGGCAGACTCGTGACGTCCAGCTGGTGCCCGAGCTGGCTCGCCACAGCCCGGATGTAGTCGCAGTCGATGTCGTGCTCCGAGAGCGGCCCGAAGGCCGTCGCGCGGTTGAGCGCGCCCTCGCAGAAGGCGACGGCCGCGCTGCGCGGCGCGAGGTGTGGCGTCACCGACACCTCGTACGGGCTCAGGCCACCGATCATCGAGGCGTGAACGCCGCCCATGGAGAGCCCCGTGACACCTACCGGTATCGAGCAGGCAGCACCACACGGCCAGTCAACCAGTGCTTGCATATGGGCGAATGAATGCGGCCGCATACCACAGAGCGAGAGAGCGGACAAGCACATAATTACAGGAATAATACATCATTTTAGCTCCACTACCCACCCCAACCACGTGTAGCAACCAAGTTACGCTGAAATACAGATGATATGTTTAATACTCGACGTATGCGCCAACTTGAGTGAGGGACTTCGGGGTGAATCGTCTTGAAAGTGGGCGCTACAAAGATAGAGCCCCCATGGTTAGCACAGGTATATACCCGTTTTCGTCGTTAAAACCCGCATGCGAGTCATCAACATGCCTGCCGTAAAGACACGTGGGTTTGCGCATAGTTATTGCTTTGGACCTCTTGAGCCGGAGAAGAGAACTAATGATTTAATCATTTATTAGTTCGAAATGAATGAGAATACTTTTTCAAATGAACCACGGAAAATTCGACGCGATGTCGGGAGGCAGTTAGCCGTTTTTTCACCCGCGGACAGCTCAAGTTTAATGAAATTATCACGGTTTTCTGACAACAGTTTCTACATGCACAGCATGGGCAGCCGGTTTTGGATGGGTTCGCTTGGAGACACGGGACGAGAGAGAGGAAAGGGGGGTGGGCACCCAGCTTGCCATAGCCTTGCCGCCGTGCCCAGTGGAGCAGGCTCAGCCCCTCCATGATGGTGGTGCGCCCAAGCGCCAGCAGGTCCGCCACGTAGTGCAGGCGCGACCCCTGCTGCCCCGGCGGCCGCCGCGCGCCGTAGTAGGGGCTCTCTAGCGCGATGGTGGCGATGTTCTGCGCGCCGGCCCACGGGGCATACGCGCGGCATTGCCTTAGCCTGTCTCGGGAGGTCGCACCGCAACGTGAGGGCACATGGTGAAAGAGCAAGGCGCAGCCACGATGCGTTCTATCCGACATCCGGGTGTGGCAACAAGTAGCCCCCCCCCCCCCCCCCCGCTGGCATCCAAGCCCAGTGGAACATGCTATGGAGGAGCCATGATTGGCAAGTGTCCTCTCCTGTCATCCTACAAGCACATATGTAGCCGCCGCCAGCGTAGCCAAGCCCCGCACCTGCTGGACCAGCGGCAGCCCGATGTTGAGGCGGCGGCGGAAGTTGTGGTCGCCGGTGCCCGCAAGGTGCAGCACAAAGGCGGTGTCCGACCCCGCGTTGGTGGGCTGCACCAGTTGCACGCGTGCGACGTGGCTCTCTATGGGCAGCGCCGCCATCATGCGCTCCTCATACGGCGTCTCGAAGATGCCCTGCCGGATGCCCCCCAGCCCAATTAGCACTTTCGTTGGATGCATCGCCCATTCAGGACTGCATGAAGCGGAGGGGGCATTCTGGAGTATGCAGTCCTCTTGGGAACGGGTCGGCGGGCGAGGAGCAGGAGAGGCAAGGGCGGCGCACCTCCAGACGCTCGTACGGCACCCCATTCAGCACCCCTTCCCCAATCTTCGTCCATCGGATCTGCGGGGCAGCAGGCAAAGTCTCAGCGGACAGGGCGTGCCACATTGCCCCACTCTGTGACGGGGCGGGGGGAGGGAGGGGGGAAGTCGTAGGACGTTCACGCAGCGGCTGTTAAATTGTGATTAGATGTTATAAGAGCAACACAGAAGCAAAATTTTCATATAACGATGATTGAAGACAAACAAGCCAACAAAGTGATGAAGAACCCCAGGGTGGAAAAGGTGCCCGAACGCGCTGCACATTCGGATAAGGCACAAAAAACGTGATGCCGGCGTCCTCTACCCAGGGCCCACCCTGCATCATCGCAGCCATGCGCGGTGTAAGATTAGCTACCATATTTGATGACCCGAACGGGCTCTTAGTCGCTACCCCTGTGTGACAGCGACTCAGCGAGTGGCGTCGCGCACTATGGTTTTGTGATATTTTGAATTTGTCCGCACGCTGAGTGTGGAGTTTTGTACTGCGACCCGCAGCCCGTTGTCGCTGCTTTCCCGGCAAAATTGGATGGGCTCGTGACCTGCAAGTCCGGCGGCTCCTGGCGGAAGCACTTCTCATCGGTCTCCCAGTTCACTGCGCGCAGGTTTCCCCAGCCCTTTGGGAAGAAAGGGTCCAGCGGGCCGAGGCCGTGGACGCAGGTGCTCCAGGCGTGGTCGATCGCCCGGGCGGCGCGCTCCGCCACGGGCTCCAGAAAGCCCAACGGCCCCGCCGCCACCGCAAGTGGCAGCGACTTTAGGAGGGGTCCTAGAGCCGGCATGGGCGACGGGGATAGGGCCTCGGCGCAAGCTACTTGTGCTGTGGACAAGAGAAGACGAGCGGCGCATTGGAGGCTCGGCAGTCGTGAACCTGGCGCCGCGCGCGCGAGAGCACCATACATGCATAGTATGTTTATACACACATGAGTAGCAGATAGTGTAAATATACTAGTCGCTACCGAGATACGGATACAACTACAAAAGCAGCAGGTATTAGTCGCTTTGTGGCGGTACATATGTATGTGGCGGATTATATACAGATCATATACATACTACAGCCCGCATGCCGTATAAGGATTACTCTCCTACGCGCCCTGTCGGGCCGTCGATGAGATGAGTGCCATCGTGCCCATAATACATCGAGCACCAGTAGTGGTACGATCCTGTACGATACGATACGGTACGATAGAGCGGTGGATTGACGGAGAAGGGGTAGCGCCAAGTCATGAAGGAGGCACTGGGAAGGCCACCGCTGCGGAGTCCTGTTGGACTTGGAAGTGGCGGAGGGGGGCGATGTGTCCAAAGAAGAACCACGCGCCAGGAGAAGGAAGAACGTTGGGGTCGATGTAGTCCAGAACGACATCGGAGTTAGTGGCCCAACCGCCCTACCTGGTAGCGGATGTGGGACAGTGGCGCTCCGATGGCGTTTGCTGCAGAGGCTGCGCCCTTGCGTAGACTGTGTGACGTCCAGGAAGTGCCAGCAGGGGGGGCAGCGTTGACTAGGTTGACTGCTGTAGACAACCAGTGTGACATCGTAGTAGCAGTCCAAGGTTTCGACTGCTCAGCCACATTGACAGCCTTGAAGTTGGAGGTAGCCAAGCCAACAGTAACCAGGGGGACAGACTGGACGTTGTCGATGAAGTAGCGCAAGAGACGTGCCACTCGAGGGTGCTCGGACACGGGAAGGAGAAGTACGCGCAGGTCGTCAGGTCCCCGCCGGCCGGCGCGACCCTTCTCGCGGTAGATCTGCAAGGTAATGTTGTAGGTGTCGACATGCACATCTTGCCCTCGACAGGAGACGCCAGTAAGGCCCCTGGCAAAGAACAGGAAGTTGACAACCGAGGCCAAGAGGGCTCGGTAGTCGAGGTGGGACTCTGGGTAAGGAGCAGACACAATTAGCTCGGCCTTTGAGACGAAGCGGTAAGCTACATCCGCAGGCAAAGGGACACGCAAAGGGGCAGCGTCCAGTCGACGCTGACGTAACATTAACCCACGTCTTGCCGAAGTGAGGTGTAGGCTGTCCTTGGCGATCGGGACGAGGTTGTGCAGCGCGAAGAAGGTGTTGATGGCAGACAGATAGGGCTGCAGCGACTTAGCTGCGATATGCCCTCGCTCTCCGATCCAGGCAACGTACCGAACAACAGTAGCAGTAGTCGCCTCTAGCGGGCTGATGTTCTCGGAGTCGTGGCAGAACTCAGCGAACTGAGCCAACCTGCCGGCGTAGCTCTTGAGGGTCTGAGCGCTGAGGGAGCTGGAGAGCAGGTCGAGCGTCCGCTGGCCTAGCTCGTCTGAGCCGAACGCGTCCTGTAGTCGGGATCGCAGTGACGCAGCCCACGGAGCGATAGCTGCGGGCTCGTCGATTACGTAAGTGCGTCGTTTTACTGACAGAGTGCCATCGGCACGGCTACTGTTCGCAAAGTACTCGGCAGCAGCGGTTAGGTTCCCGGCGGTTGGCCGGTAGTTGCTGGACGGGTTTGCAGTAGCTTCAGTACGGGTTTGCGGGGCTAGGTTCAGGTAGGAGGGCCGCCCCGCGCGCCCTTCGCGCTCATAGCGCCTGTCCCGTGCGTAACGTACACGCGCGAAACTTGGTCGTTGCGAACCGGTTGTAACTCGTAGTGTAACAACCGACGAACGCAGAGATGGGGTTGTACGAAAGGCGGATGGTTGAGCCGCCATGTGCAGGTGTGCGGATGGTTGAGCCGCACTCGGCTGTAGCTGTAAGAAGCGCCGCACCGAGGAAGGTCTAAATGAAGTCTGTAAGGTGGGGGGGGTCAGGTCCTGACACAGGGCGCTCATCCCGCCGTTGAGCTGCAAGGGTGCGTCTTGCGGCGGTCACCGAAAGGTGGCCTCGCAAGGCTCCTGCAGCTCCGACGAACGGCGCCCCACACCGTCACTCGTGCTCACCTTCGCGGCCACGTCCACGTCCGCCGCCACGCCCTCGCCCACGCCCGCGACCTGCAACTGCAGCCGCCACTCGAGAAGTAGCGGTCGCCTTGGCGCTGCTGGCAACGGTCGCCTCGAAGACACGACGCTCATAGTCCCGCATGAGGTCCCCAAAGATCGCGGAACCCAGATGCTCCGAAGCAGGCTGAAAATGCTGGGCTCGCAGCACATCCAGAACACCTTGGTCACCGTGCACACGCTTGATCTCATTGAGCTTCCGTAGGAAGGCCAAACGAAACCGAAACGCCTTGTCGATGGCCTCGGCGTGGTTCCGGGCTCTCGCGAGGTAGGGGGTGAAGTCCTGGTTGCTGGAAGGGACGTAGGGCAGTAGCTCGTCGAGCGCCAGGAATAGGGCGGCCATGTGGGCCCCGAAACACGACATCCACAAGTACTCCTCCTGGGCCGGCAGACGCCGGTCATCCTGCTTGAGGTACTCGTTCGTTAGGTCGGTGCTCAAAGGGAAAAGTCCAGGCACTCGGCTGACCGGTCGAACGGCCTCGTAACCAGACTCTGCTCTCTGCAGTAGCTCTGGCACCGCGAGGTAATCATCCTCGGCACTCACGGATTTTGCTCCGACACGGCCGCTCTGGGCTAGCTCTAGCAAGTCGGGGCGCTCTGCGGCTCCCCCGCTGCCTGTCATGTCCCGCGAAGCGCTGCCCTGAGCCGGAGCCATGTGCCCCTTCTCCATCAACAACGCGATCACGAGCCGTCAATTGTGCCACAGCTGTAGCCAGCTCTCGCAGTAATGAAGACTGGGCCCTCATATCTGCGTTCAGCGACTGCAACGTCGGCTCAGCGACGGGTTCTTCTCCATCTGACATAGTAACGCACGGACGTACGGACGAGAATATCACACTCGGGTGGCGAGCCGGGTGTGGTCTTGAACAACCTGGGGTGACCTTGCTCGCAACGGGTTACGAGACAGTTTTTACAGCGCTGCGTGGAACGCAGCGAAAACTGGAAGATGGCAGGCTCAGCTGTTCTGGCTGCTTTTATGTCTACTCGTGCTGCACCTAACAAGGGCGCAACAACAGTTACTAGTTCCCGTACCACTGCGCAGCACTTGTAGCTGAAAAGCGGTTAGGTCAAGGATGGAAACCCCATAAACTAGTTTAGATCAATACGCACGACGATAACACAGTAAGGACTATACGGCACCCGTACTGGTGTGAATTACAAAAAGGGCAGTTCCCCAGAATTAGAAAATCAACACAGCAAGCCGCCTAAAAGCGGCCCGCATCCAGCATAAGGCGGGATGGATGGGTGATGCGCACACGGTTCAGAGTCCGGGCCACGCGAGCACGTGTGTGTGTGGGTGATCCTCGGACGTGCTGTGCAGCTTCAGCAACGGGATGGCAGACGAATCTGCGCCGTCTGATGAGGCAGCGAGCGCGCTCTCGAGCGGCCACCAAGCTCAAGACCCCGAGGAAATCTCTTGCGAGCAAGGCCTCCTGGTGAGCCCGGGTGATGCAATGAGTGCCCCGCGATGAGAGGGCACCCCGATCCGCAGCCAAGCATGCGATACCACGCACTGTGCGGCGCACCCCTTTGCTCACCTCACCCACTGTGCCGAAGACCATGCATGCCCGTGTACTCCGACATATCCAGGATGTCTCGAAGAGGACCCTTCTGTCCGGGGTCCGTGTTGTGCCTCGCCGCATCCCCCCGGAAAACTAAACGGCACCCGTACTGGTACCGCATGCTTCACAAGGAATGTCTGCTTTTGCCGAGGATTGCCAGGTCTGGTTATACAATTACATGAGCTAGCAGCAGAAGGCGATATCAGGAAATCAGGAAAAAAGAACAATCAGAAAGGTGCCAGATTTGGTTATAGGTTGTGATAATCAGGACTTTGCATATGCAAACATTCTCACAGAGGGGGGTCGGGCGGGCTGTGGTGCGCTCTATGGAGCGTGCCACATCTAAGGAGAGGGGACCGCTCGGCCGCCGTAAAGGCAGGTGGTGGTCATGGCCGCCCCCCGTAAACTTGCGTGCGGATACGTGCGCTATGCGGGCACCGTGCCGGGGCTGTCCCGTACGGCAGGAGAAGCCCCGCCATAAAATAGCCAGTTAACAACATTTTATCGCACCACGAACGTCTGGTTTGCCGACGAGAAAGTCCTGGGAGCAACATGCCACAGCGAAGGTCGCGGGTGGGACGAATGTGGAAGACGACGACAAGCAAGCGGAGGGGCGCGCCAACGGGAAGGCGCGGTCGAAAGTAGTACGGCAAGGAATGAAGAGGTCGTGGCGCGGCTTCCATAAGCGCATGTCGGAGCACATCTCCGAGAGGAGCGGATGCCAAGCTTTGTCAGGCCAGTAGGGGACGATGACGATGGCAGCGGCATCACAAGACTCCAGTTTTTATACAAAATTGCCGATAAGGTTCCAAGGGGGGGGGGGGGGGGGGGTTCACCAGTTACGTTCGCATCGGCATCAATGTAGTGTTGGAGAGGTGCAGGGCGTCGACCGACAGCCTCGAATCGCGGGTCACGCCAGCGGCCGTTGTAGCGGCGCAGCGGGAAGGTTTCAGACGTCCCGAAGCGGTCGATGGTGCAGGCGCCCCACCTACCAGTGAGCGATGCGAATCGACGCGGGTTGAATTGCGAGTCGTCGCATTCAGTTTCGCGACCTAGGCGGTCAACCGAGCAGCAGATATTCGCCGCGTACCGGATGTAGCGCACGGACAGGGTATATGATACTGTGCGTGCCCACGCGGTACCATGTATTACGCAGCTTAACCATGAGGCGCGGGGAGCGAGAGGTGAGGTCGGTGGGGAAGCCGACAACCGCGTGGTTGTCCTCTTAGTGCAGCAAACAGATGTGGCGGTATGTATAGTTGCCAAGCATGGGGACCAAGAAGGACTTTGTCAGTAGCCGAACCGGACGGCTTTGAGCTCTTTTAGTGTAATGTGCGCATAGCACATCACTTTCCGCGGTAACCCGTACCGTATTGCAAAAAACCTCCAAAACAATTATATTGATATCCAATTTGGCCCGTTGGTACACATACATTGCCCTTGCAGCAATAACAAATGAAGACGCCCACGTCGCGCGGCCCATCGTTCATGCTCAATCCCCTACCCCGCGCCCACAACTTTCAACTTCCGAAACTAAAATCACCCGTGCCCCCAACAAGACCTCAACACGCTGCGATGGTAAGTGGGTAGCGACCGGCGCGGCAGCACATGCGGTGTGGTGCGGGATCTATGGGGAGCCCGCAGCAGCCATTCTGCGTGCCAACCCACCCACCAAACTTCTCATGGATGCCGCTGGCTCGGTCGGACGAGTTAGGGAACATCGTAGAGTCTCAGGACCCTCGAATTGGAGTAAGCTAAGTTTCTGTCCAGGCATATTTTGCCCCAGTGGCGTATGTCGTCCGCAAAACGCGATTCTGCTATGGTGAGTGGTCTGAGAGTCAAAACCGATAGGCGCGACCGCCACGGCGCCACATACATCTCGGCCGCAGTCCCGGGACACCCACGGCGGACTCCCAGCATCCGGCCACGACCGCCTCGGAGCCTCGAGGAGGGGTAGGGATGGGCCTACTGAAAGGGCGGCAGTAGCAATAGCTACGTGTGCTAGCCAGCAACAACTCGGAAGAGAGAGGGGACCTAGTGAACTACCTCGATGGTGCGGCGGGGTGATGGGGCACCCGCGCCAATACAGCGTTGCCCCATCGCGGACCGCGGTCCGGCCGATCCGCGATGAGGCAGCAGCGTGAAAGTGAGCCATGTGCACAGCACTTGTGTGTTGGAGGGGTGGGGGTGTGGGCGGGTGGAGGCTAGATGAGCCGTTGCTAGTGCGTTCCATTGGGTGAAGTCGGGTGCATCCGACTGGCAATTTATTTGCCACGCGAATGGGGGAGGGGGTGGGAGAGCGGACGCCAACCTGCCGGCCGGTTGCTCCTATATATAGACCTACACACTGTCGCACCGGCGTCATGTGGACGGCGGGTGAGCTGTGGCATGCTATCTGAGCCCATACATGCTTATCATTAAGTGATGCGGTATTGCGCGGGGCTGTTGCTACCTCGCTTGTAATTTGCTTGCAGACTAGCGCGTCGCGCGCGGGTCGATAATTCGGGATTTATTCGCACCATGAATTTCAGACTACAGTACGGGTTATACAGCGGGAAGTGATGTGAACGGTCATCGTCGTACCAAAAACCCCGAGCCTCATGGTATTCATTCAGAATGGCGCCCCAACCGTACGACTACCTATAGACGTGCAATGAGCAACCGGTTTGGACAAGGCGGTGAATGGCGGGATGGCCGTCGGGTGCGTGGGCATGCCCACCCACCATTGCATAATTGCATGTCGAGTTCGAGCTGGAGAGTAAGCTTACTTGACGCGACTACCAGACCAAGAGTCACGAGTCTTGCGCACATCATGCAGCTCACGGAAGTAGAAATGCTGTGCAAGGATGATGGCCAAGTAGCTAGAGAACCTGGCACTTGGCCAATTTGCGAGCATGCAGCCACTGGTAGTCACGTTTTGCACGCTTGCTCAAGCGTTTCGCCGTACGGGCAATGACGGCAAGCTTTTAGCGGGCTCACGAGGAGTAGGCGACCCTGACGTGTTAATTTCAAACCCCATGTGCACGAGCTTCGGGGTGGGCTCCCAAACGCATGTGTCGGGGTTACGCAACATGCCATACCGCCCCGAGAGATGGCTACTTTCGATGTAGTCGCGCTTTTAGATGGCCTTAGCATGAGTCTGAGCTAGAAACCTGAAATCGTCCATGTAGGGCAACATATATATGCGCATGCCAAATCGGCGCCGGGGGACTGGTGTGCCGTTTGCTTCAGTCGGGGTACGACACAGTGCCCTACGGAGGGTGTTTTTGAAGCGACATAAAGTAGTAGTAAGGCGACAACGGCCATCATGAGAGAAGGCCAATTAATCGTTACCGAGTCGTGCCGCGGTAGTCAGCCGTGACAAAGCCCATATCATGCATGTCCATCCGCAACATGTAATGCCCAGGGCGGTCCAAGTTACGCAAATGCGATAGCGTCTCGAACGATATTTCGCGCATCTCACAGTAGAGGTAAAGAGGGCGGAGATCAATGATGAGCCTCGATTTGTTCGCCTTTCAATGCTTAGGTGCCAAGAACTGCGGCAACACACATGTATTTACGGAGTAGCCTCGCTCCCATGCCCCAACGGCGGGGAAGCGAGCCAACTCGCCGTACGTCCATCAGTTTCAGCTCGGCCGGAATAGCATCCTCCGTAGACCACCCCTCATGGAACGAAGGGGGCGAGCCCGTCCAAAAATGGAACGCGTGATCCCGTTGAGAACACGGCAGTTCGCACCCGCGGATTGCGAGCGAGTAAGTTGCCGATATTACGACGGATGCAATGTATCATAAAGGGGGAATGATAAAGGGGCAGGGTACGTATAAATCGGCGCGATGGACGAGGCGGTCGCGGGAGGGGCGAGCAGAGCGCCATGTCGCTCTACTCGCGCTCTCCGAGTCGGCGTCGGGGTCAACGGTGCGCGGCACACTAGAAGTGCCGCGACGTAGTGGGAGTGGCCATGTGCCACTAGGCGTTGGCTTGGCCACTGGCATTGTAGTGTCACTTTGTACTCGCATGTGCACTAGCCGACGGACATGTGCCGGCATGCGCCCCAATCAGAGCGCATCTCGGCACTACGATGAGTAGGGGTTATGTAGTACAGATCGAGCCATGCCGCCCTGGGAGGGGCAGCCATGAGTTTTAGTTGGTCGAAACTAGTCGAAGGGCTAGGCCCTAACTTGTCCCGTTGAGTGGGGAAGCGCTACGGCTTATTTTCATCCTGTCCTCGCGACCATTGCATGGACGGGTAATCCGCAGCTTGTATGCAAGGTAGTAATCAGCGCGTCGCACGCGGCGCGCGTTCAGCAACCACACAAACCCTAACTGTTTGTCCAGGGGGCCGGGGGGGGGGGGGGGGGGGGGGGTTGCGAAATAAGGCTACGATGATCACCGGACAGCATAATATAGTGCGATGGCGGCGGAAGACCGACACCCTACACGGCAAAATAGCCGCGACTTTACTTTGTTGCGCTCGGTGGAGCGTGCCACAGCAAAGAAGAGTGGACCGGTCAGCCGCCGTGAAAGGTTCATGGGGGTCCTGGCCCGTCCCCATGAACATGCGCACACATTACGCGCGCTACGGGCATGACCGTGCCCCAGGGCTGTCCCGCACAGTGGGAGAAATCCCATAAACGAATATTAACTTTTTAACAGCACAAGGATTCGTAGTCTCGTACGTCCAGAAGACCAGAAGTATATCCCAAATGATATCACACGCTTCCCATTTAAGAATGCGTCAGGGACCGGTTATATATTTGTGGATCTTCTCATGATTGGCAATTTATTCGTAGTTGCCATCATAAAAGTAAAAGTAAAGTTCGCACCGGGACATCGGCCGAAGCCGCCCCAGCACTTGACCTCTTGCGCCAACTGCCGTCGTAGGTCTGGCACAGCCGTAGATCATTGCCTCATTCGAACCGCAAAGGGCTAATGCATCAACCGAGGAAACCCAGGCGGACACGCACGCCGGGACGATATTGCCGAAATACATCGGCCAGGAAACGAATCGAACCCGGTACCTCTCGCGTACGAGACGACCGCCGCTCAACCGAGCGGACAAGGGCTGTACCCAGGGCCTACCAAGGGCTTTCCGTAACTGGATTGCTGCCTAAACGGCCGTCGTAGAGACGCTGCAAGGGTTTCACTGGTGCCAGTCCTGTCCCGGGGGCGAAAAAAGAAAGGCTGTACCCGAATCTGAAACATAAACATATGTTGGTGGAGTGCCCGCGGTGGGGGTATCACCGTCATAATTTTGGGTTGTTAGTTCCGGAGTTCAGGGATTTTATTAGTAGTCAGGTTAGTGCGTCAACGCCTGAGGACTTAACTGCCTTTATTTTGGGCGGGGTCCCCCCCTCCCTTCACGGCGCCCTGGATTTTACTGGGAATGGGAAATTTTTCCAGCTATGGCGTCGGGCCCTCCCTCACATTGCCTTTTTTGTTGCACATGTATCGCACTCCCGAAATGCTTTGCTCCGCGGGTTGGGGCTCGCCCCAACTCGCATTACTCGAATGGGCCGACGCCCAAACGGGTAGGGCGGACCTTTCGTGGTCAGTGTCGGGTATTTTGATGGCAGTGTTTTAGACGGTGATCCGACAGTGCTGGAAATTCCGTCACTGGCCTTCAATTAGTTTTGCAGAATGCTTCAGCAATTTGCTTGATGACTATAACGGAGCGTCGCCTACCCAGGGCTTTCCGTAATAACTGGATTGCTGCCCAAACGGGCGTCGTAGAGACGCTGCAAGGGTTTCACTGGTGCCAGTCCTGTCCCGGGGGCGGAAAAAGAAAGGCTGTACCATGAGTTGCCGTCGTCTCGGCCCGAGACTGCTGTCTGTTTCTTCTTAATACTTTCGGTGTGAGTGCGATAGAAGTGCGGGGATATAGTGGGATGGTGGATGAATGATATTGCTGCACATCCGCTGACCTGGCGCCGGTTGGGAATTGCGCGCCAGCCAAAAAACTTATGATGAAAGTACAGTACCGTACGTTGGAGTCACGTGAACATGCTTGATGAGCTGTAGCGCTGACGCGCGCGAGATCTGCTGCACATACATCGTCAGCTACCGCCGATGATGCGGGCGCGCCTCGTCTTGCATCATAGTATTACGCTTATACTGTGAATTATATTCGTAATTTTATCGCCTATAGTTCATCTCTACGCTGCATCCGCAAACAGCCGAGCAGCAGCTAATATGCGCTGAGCGTGTCAATGGCGCAACGACGCGAAGGCCGCGTTTCCGCATCTTCACTCATCACCTAGCATGCGCAACCGCGTCCCGCTTGGCCACTCAGCCTTTCACCACGTCAGCACGGACCTGCACCTGCCTCTCGCCGACCCGACAGTATCCCTGCTGCCGCCTGTCGACGCCCGTCGGGTGTTCCCCTCGCGCCCAACGCCTCACTCGTCCCTTTGTCGCCACTCGTCGGCAGATCCAACCGACGCGCTTCGCCCCGCTTGGCTCCACCGCTGCCAAGCAACGCGCCGTCGACGCCCATCCCCGTTGCAATGCCGTCCCTTGTCAGAACCTCCACCGCCCCTGTCACTTCACGCGCTGGGCTGCGGTCCGCGCGGCGGGCGCGTGGCGCCGAGCCGCGGGCTGCCCGCCGTGGCGCTCTGGCTGTGCGCAACTCCGCCAACAACGGCAACGGCAATGGCGCCGCTGGCTTCGAGCTCAAGGACGGCGCAGTAACCAGCGGGCCCAGCCTGGCCGTCGAGGTCGACGGCCTGAAAATGCCCAACCCCTTCGTCATCGGCAGCGGCCCGCCCGGTACGAACTACGTCGTAATGAAGAAGGCGTTCGACGAGGGCTGGGGCGGCGTGATTGCCAAGACGGTCAGCCTGGACTCTTCCAAGGTCATCAACGTCACGCCGCGCTACGCCAAGCTCAAGGGCTCCGACAACAAGGTGCTCGGCTGGGAGAACATCGAGCTCATCAGCGACCGCCCGCTGGAGGTCATGCTGGACGAGTTCAAGCGCCTCAAGCAGGAGTACCCCGACCGAATGCTCATTGCCTCCATCATGGAGGAGTACAACCAGGGCGCATGGGAGGAGCTCATTGGCAGGTTTGTGCCCCCACTCCACTCCCCCCTTAACCCCCACCGCAACCTCCGGTTTCCTCATCCTTCACGCTCGCTCCCCTGTCCTCTGTATACCTGGCCTCCACTGAATGGCATCGCTGCTAAAGAACGCCATGCTTTGCCTGATTGGTTGCAGGTGCGAAGAGGTGGGCGTGGATGCCTTTGAGGTCAACTTCTCCTGCCCACACGGGATGCCGGAGCGCAAGATGGGCATGGCCATGGGGCAGGACTGCGAGCTGCTCGGCGAGGTTTGCGGCTGGATCAACAAGGCTGCCACCATCCCGGTGTGGGCCAAGATGACGCCCAACGTGACCGACATCACCGCCCCCGCGCGCGCCGCGATGGCCAACGGCTGCGACGGCATCGCCGCCATCAACACCATCCAGAGCGTGATGGGCATCGATCTCAAGACTCTGCGGCCAATGCCTACGGTGGAGGGCCACTCCACGCCGGGCGGCTACTCGTGCAAGGCTGTCAAGCCAATCGCGCTGGCGCGCGTGATGTCCATCGCCAAGATGCTCCAGGCGGAGTACCCGAAGGGCTCGCTCTCCGGCATCGGTGAGTTCCTCTTGCGCTGCTCCCAGCCTGGACTGTATGCATCAGTGGGAGCTCTTGACAGCGTTGAGGCATGGCTCCCTCCAGCACCAGCCCCATCTTCGGGCTAGGCTTGCGGCACAGATTGAGCTCCTTTTGCAATTGGTGCACGCAGGCGGCGTGGAGCACGGCACCGACGCCGCCGAGTTCATCCTCTTTGGCGCCAACACCGTGCAGGTCTGCACCGGCGTCATGATGCACGGCTACCCGCTGGTGAAGACTCTGTGCGCGGAGCTGCAGGGCTTTATGGTGGAGCACGGCTTCAACAGCGTGGAGGAGTTCAGGTGCGGCTGCTGCAGTGGAGGCAATGCTGCGAGTCCCTGCGACGGGGCGATGCAAAGCCATGCCTTGCTGACTGTGCCCCCCCCCCCCCCCCCCCCCCCCCCCCGCCTTCTCTCTCCCGGCCCCAGGGGCTTGTCGCTGCCTTACATGACGACGCACACGGAGCTGGTGCGCATGCAGAAGGAGTCCATCGCTGCAAAGAAGGCCAAGACGGGCCTGGCCAATGACGCCGACTGGGACGGCGATAAATTTGTGGAGAACGCGGAGTCAATGGTCAGCAAGTGAGCGGCCATCGGGCATGATCGTCTCTTGATGCGACAGTCTGTCCATCGTGTATACAACCCTTTCAATGGGATGTACATGTATCATATAACATCACAGAGCCTCCTCCTCCTCTGAAGGGAGAGAGGTGGCGGAACAAATTTGAATTTGAAATTTCTTTCAAATTTTTCCTGCTTAGTATTTGATGCTCAACAGGCCAGCTGTCTTACGGCCCGGCTGCACCAACCCGCATGGGGTCCACTGACGAAAGCGTCTAGCGTGCATCCCTCTGAAGGTCAGGGTGGCGGAACATTGCGAGTGGGGCAACAGGCAGCACTCTGCACATCCTGCCCGCTCGCCCTGTCTATCGGCTCAGTAGCTGCAGCAGCTGGGCGGCGGCAGTTGCCAAGTGCCTGGGAGTGCTGTGTAATAACAATTCTAAAGAGGGGCATCGCCAATGTCTATCGGATGCAGCAGTACACTTCGACCTCTGCTTCAGCACTGCTTATCAATTGACTCGATGTGGACCGTCCTTCTAGATAGGCACGGCCTGCGCTACAAGCAAATGTAGAAGGCCCGAACATTCCACGGTGCCGCGTCGTGCAAAGCTACTACATGAGCTCGTCGGAAGATAGGAATATCAGCAATAAGCCGTCGCAATGGGCAAGCGGTGCGGAAGCCGCAGACACCGGTAGTAGTTATTTGTGTGCCTGTAATTATTAATCTTCTATTCTTAACTCAATGCAGCATTTTGCATCGAGAGTGCTATATGACAGTGTTGCAAGCGGCAGTATATTGGTAACCGGCGGCCGGCGCGTTCAGCCCTGCGGCTGGTTACGCGGAGTACACTCTATACAGGCACAGAAGGTCGTCCGCGTGCTTTCTGTCGTGGATCGCTACTCCTGTACTCGTATGCCTGATGCGCGGTAGTGTCGACTGATTCATCACTGCTGAAACTGCAGCGTCTGGCTCGAGTTGTGCCATCGGTCATCCGAGCAGTACGGGGTAGGACGTAATAGGAGGCTCACACATATCAGACTCAAACGTCCAAGTCATCGTCGTCAAAAAAGTCCTCGAACACCTCTGCTGCTTTCATCCACGTGTCCCGCATCGAGGCAGACGCCTTCAGTGACTTGACACGGCGAAGGAGTGTTCGTCCGTCAGTAGCCTGGCTGTCGCAGGACAGCCCCAAGATCGGCGACTCTCCCATAGGCCTGATGGCGCAGCCTTCGGGGATCTCATCTTGTGCATCCTGCCTGCTTTGCTGCGCCGTGCTTGACGACGACGTTGACCATGGCCTTTCGTCGACGAGACCGTCCGCTAAAAGTGCTGATAATCGCTTCAACGCTTCCTCGGTTATCTTCGTTGGCGCAGGAGCGACGCCAGTGTGAGCACTTCTGGTGCTATGAATTTCCGCACAGCCGATCCGACCAGAATAAATCCCGTCGTCTTCGGCGTGTGGTACTCGCAGCGGTAGTTCAGGCCAAGTCTTCCGGTGTACCTCAGTCGAGAGGGGCGTGCTGCTGCCTTCGAGCAACGTCGCGACCATTTTTCCGTCGCACGCGTACACTACCTCATCGTCGTCGGAATGGAATATGGTAGCCCCAAGACACGACGAGCGCAATATTCCAAGGAAATTCATCTATCAAACGTTTTCGTCTCGAGTGTGTGAAGATTTCGTCGCGGGGTGAGCCGGTCGAGCGGCCGCTTTTGCAGTGGAGAGAGGGCAACGAGTGCAACAGTGGTCACCGTCCGTGGAGGCAGTCGAGCAGGGCAATACCGTCAATGGGATATCTGCAGTTGAGAGGAAGCGGTGCGGGAGGGGGGTATCTCGAAGAGCGGGTTGGGGTTGATGTTGCTGGAGAGTATGTACACTCAGAGTAGTCATACCGAGGTCGGCGGTACATAATAGTCGCTACATCATCCATCGGCGCCAGGAAACAACAGCACCAGACGCGCGCCAAGCCCGTTGGGTACCCGTACCGGTATCAGGTACCGGTACGAGGAACTCAAAACAGTAAGGACCTTTGGTAGTGGATCTGATCGTCGTAGTATCGTCCATGTGTACATAGCAGCCGTATATAGCCGTAGCGACAAAACCGGTAATAGGGTATACCCGTCGTGCGATACCCGTGGTAGAAATGCTGCAGTCGCTTCATATCATATTCCGCCGCCGGTTTTCAAGCACCGCAATCACAGTAAAATACATATCGCTCGCGATATATGAACACAGGTAGCCTTGACTCCTTCTTGGTTCTTGGCTCCCTGTCCTCCTGCTCGACCTTGGTTTCAGGCTTTTGTCTCTCTTTTGCTGGCAACCTTTCATAGTTGCTGTTAGTTCTGTTTGTAGTGCGCTTTTGTGAAAGCCCTAACATGTAATAGGTATCCTGTACAGGTACTGTCAATAAGGACCTACGATACTGTTCTGCAAACCACACTACTACAGGCGTCAAAAGTGATACACGGGTGGGTCGTAACCATCCGTGCGCAGGCGGCTGCACGCCACATGTCGCCAAACTGATTGCCGCCCTCTGGGCATATGTCATCCTCATCTTCCCACGAGCTAGTAGCAGCCGCCCCTAGTAATCCTTAGTCGCACAATTAATGAGATGGCGTGCAGGGGACACATACGCATTTTCATCTAGCAGCATTGGTATGAAATGCCAATCCATACATCATATTGTCATATGATGGAAAATTACTGCGTTACATTAGGGTTACATTAGGGTTATCTAAGGCATTTCGATTCCCTACTCTGAAAACATGCGGGGTTATGTTGCGGCTATCTTGCGTCGCAAGCCCATGGCCGCGCTTGGCGTATGCGCTTCATAAATCAGCAATACCCGCCCGCTAGTGCGCCCCGGAAAGAACGGAAATTGCCGGTTGGCAATAAAATGCGAAAAATCGCAGTGTCAGAGGGAGATTATTGAAGTGATGGCTGAGTGGCACTGTCACTATAGTGGAAGAGTCGGCGAGAGTCGGCACGCATGCGTCGAGTCACGTCGAGTGCCAACAAGCGAGGTGCAAGCTGGAAAAGGAAAAGCTGCTGTGAGCCGTGGGCGATGGACGAAAGGTAGTCGATGTCGCCGTGGTGATGGCTGAGTGGCACTGCCACGGGAGAGAAAGGGTGATTCGGAACATTTCTGGGGAGAGCAGTTGACTGAATTTACAGAAGCCGAGGCTGACAATTTATCCCAGCCGGCTAGGTGTCGACGAAGGTAGACACCGCTCCATCAAAGAAGACAATCTGGCAAAAAAGTCTAAGTGCCGTACTCTGGCAGCATCTGGGTGTCGTACATCTTAGGCACATGTACGGCAGTAGCACTTCACAATGCGGATTTCCCGGAGAGAAAATGCGGATTCATGGTACCGGGGTACCCTCGGTCCGACACCCCTCCTCATCCTGTGAAATCCCGCGGGCGCAGGACATATAGCGGTAGAGGCGCAACGGAAGGCTCCTCGGATGACCCCATCAGGAAAGCGCGGAAATGAAGAAAGGTAGTTAGTGGTAGCGTTTTAGAGAAGAAATCGGCCAGCTGGTCTGCGGTAGGCGTGTAGTGCATGTCGATGATGCCGTCTGGGCATAGTTGGGCCGCGTATGGAAACTTGAGGTCAATGTGGCGTTGCGCGCATGTAATCATACCATGCTTCACCTGAACGATGCACGCATGGTTGTCCGCACACACCCGCACTGGGTCAGTGGTGGGGTGGCTGAGCTGGCGCAGAAGAACGCGAATAAATGCCATGCATTTGCAGGCCATGCAGAGCCCCACGAACTCCGCCTCGGCTGCAGATAGGGCCACGCGCTTCTGAACCTGCGCGCGGTAGGCGACTGGGGTGCCGTGCACCAGGGCGAGATATCCAGTAGTGGAGCGGCGTTTGGGCATGAAGGTTGCCCAGTCATCATCCACCAAGCAAGAAGATGAAGTCAGGTGCCCCGTTGTCCAGTTGCTTCCGGAAAATGAGGCCATGGCTGGGGGTGCCCTTGAGGTAGCGCAGCACCGATATGGCGATCTGCCAGTGACGCTCGGTGGAGGATGCCATATAGGCGCACAGTCGGCCGACCACAAAAGCAGTATAAGGACGCGATGCCACAGCCAGCTAGATAAGGCTGCCAACAAGATTGGGATAGGGAAAGAGTTTGGTGTCGAGAGGCGCGCTTGTAGGGGCATAAAAATCGGTATCCGGCGTGCATGGCAGGCGGCGAGGCGTGCACTCCGTCATGTTGAAGGTAGTCAGGATGTCGTTGATGTATTCCTCTTGATGGAGGTGGATCACGCCGCTCGGCTTGCGGTCAATGGCCATGCCAAGAAGCCAGGTGCATAGCAGGCCGTCAGTGGTTGCATCAAACGTAGTGAAGAGAGAAGTCTGAAAACGCTCCTGGATGTTGGACGATGGGGAGGTAGCCAGCATGATGTCATCAACGTAGACGCATAGGATGGCCAGCAGGGAGCCATCGGCGGCGCTCAGTGTCCATACGCCGGGATCGCACTCGGAGCTGATGAAGCCGAAGTCACGGAGAAAGGAAGAAAAGCGCAGAAACCATGCCTTGGCCGCCTGCGGCAGGCCGTAGAGTGCCTTAACGAGTTTCCAAGCATGGTCCTTGCGGCTGTAGCCGGGGAGGGGGGTGGCTGGGTAAACGTAGACATCTCCAGCGAGGTGACCGTTGAGGAAGGCACATGTGACGTCGAACTGGTATAGCTCCCAGTCGAGTTGAACTGCAAGAGCAATAGTGGTGCGCAAGGCGATGAAGCTGGCGATTGGGGCATAGGCCTTGGTGTCATCATAGTTCTCGCCGGCAATGAGTTGATCGCCGCGGACGACTACTATGGCCTTGCGCTTGATGAGGTTGCCGTCCTTGTCGTGTGTGTTCGCGAAGGCCCACGCCGTCTGTATGATGATCGCTGACGGGTTGTTGCGTCGAAGCTCAGGGACGCCGATCCAAACAAAAGTCTCCATCTTGGTGATAGAGGCAATTGCATGGTCCATGGACTGTTTCCATTCATCGGGGTGATTACTGGAGATGGCCTCCTTGTAGTTGCGCGGCGCCTTGGTCACGCGGACAGTGGGTAGGCGGACAGTGGTAGTGGTGCTGAGTAGGGGCGCACAACCTCCGCGATGGCGGATGTCACTAGCGTGGGGTGGTAGTCGCTGAGGTCGAAATAAGGGGAAGGTAGTCGCGCCGATCCACTGATGTGAGGAGTTGGTAGTGTTGTGGCGCCCCCCTCCTGGTGACGCGGAAGATACTGCTCGTCTTGATGCGGAGGTGGGGGCCCCTCCTGCGCCGAGGCAAGCGCCGCTGATGGCGGCATGGGTGGCGGTGCTTGTGGCCCCTCTTGCCGGTCCGAGGGTTGCGGCTCGTCCAACAGGTGGTCATCGTCGGGGAGCTGGAAGACTGGCATAGAGAGAGCCGGTGTGTTGGAGAAGGGTTGTGTTACCTCGTCAAAGATGACATCACTGTTTCTCACATGATAGCCGGGTTGTAGATGCGGTAGCCAGCGGTGTCGGCATGGTGGCCAACGTAGATGCCCGGCAAGGATGTAGGTGTCATTTTGCCCTTGGCTGCGCTCATAGGCACAGGGATGTTGACCCATGCGACGCAGCCGAGGACGATGCGGCCGGCCATCAGCGTGTAGGGTAAGGCGTTGACGGACGAGCTCCACTGTCGGTTGCAGAGATAGACGGCGTGAAGATACGCCCAATCCCAAAAGGTGCAGTCGAGGCCGGCGTGGAGGAGCATGGCTTGGGCACACTCACCGATGATGCGGAAAGAGCGCTCCGCCAGGCCCGCCCAATGATGAGAGTGAGACGAAGTAAATTCCAGCGCGATGTTGAGGTCGGCGCATGCTTGACGAAACGGAGAGCCGGTATAAACTGCGCTGCGATCGGCACGTATGCATTGGATGGCGTGACCCATGCCGAGCACTGCCGCATGAAGTTGACGGACGGCTCAAACGGCCTCGTCGTTGGTGCGAATAGTGATTGCGACCTTCACGCCAGTGTAGGGACCCACTGCGCCGAAGATATGCTGCGCTCCAGTGACCGACGGGCAAGGTCCCTTCCAGTCGTCGATTACCACGAGCACGTATGGCGCTGTCGCGCGTGGGGAGGGCTGCCGGTTGACCGACTGCTGCTGGTGGCACGGCGAAAATATATGGTCGACGACTAGAGAGGTTGGCAGCTGGAGGATCGGCGCAGCGGTTAGGAGCGGTAGCGTTGGTTGCGGGTCGCCACGCAAGGCGTCCTGCTCCGCATGAAGGACGTGGGACGCCAACGCCGCTGAGGCCGGGAATGTGGGCGAGGTGAGGCATAGGGGTTGGGCCGGGGTGGGGACGGGTTGAGGACGTTGCCAATTGATGTCGTCTAGGTGGATGGGGGGGGGGGGGGGGGGGTCGAGGGGGTAGGGATGGGAGTAAATGTTCCAGCGGGGGGGAATGTCGGGGGTAATGAAGATCGCGAAGGTGTCGAGGTGAGGGCGGAAGTGATGGACACGCCATGGGTGTGAGAACGGGGACTCGAGGTCGTCATCAGAGTCGGAGTAGGGGACGTGCCAGGGGTCATGTATGTCATCCTCCGCGTTGTCCTCGCCCCCCCCCCCCCCCCCCACCCCCTCATGCGCTCCGGTGGCCGCCCCTCCTGGGGCTGCGGTGGGGCAGGTGAGCATGATGGGCCGGCTGTCGTGGTGTTGTGCCGACGTGGACACACCCACGAACGGGAAGACCTCCTGGTGTCCTATCGGCCGCTGGCTGGAGTTGTTGTTGGCCTACTGATGCCCCTGGTTCTGATTTCCGGCCGGGGAGACGAACCCGGCCGGCTGCTGATGGCGTTGCATGCCGTCGTTGCCGTCATGGTTGGTCCAACGCTGCCGCTGGAGCCTGTCCTGATTAGTATGGTTGTTGCCGTAGAAATGCTGACATGGTGGCGCCTGATGGTTGTAGTTGTCACGCGGGTTGTGGCCATAGCTAGCGTTGACGCGAATCTCCGCACGTTCGCGCTGATGGCGGTCATAGCGAGGGTCGTGCATGGTGCTGGTTGGCGTGGTGTCATACGCATACTGTTGGTATGGCTGCTGGTCCCACACTGCTGCTGGGTGTATATGGCATGGACGGTCACACCTTTAGCATACGACGTCGGGCATGTTGGCGTGCTGCGGGTCCCTGGGGCTGTAGGAATTGAGGTTTGGCGGGTACACGCGGACGCACTGCTGACGCTAACGCTTGCGCGCCTCCATGTTCTGTCCAGCGCTGATGATGGTTGCCAGCTTCTCGTTGACAGTGCCCGCCGAGATGGTGGTGTCGACGATATGATCGCAATCTGGGCGAAGTCATGGGATGAGGTAGTTGGTGGCTACGTACTCGAAGGTCCACTGGCCATGTGCCTTGTTCAACAGATTCCATAGGTTCCGGTAGCGCCGAACATACACCTGAACCGGCTCATTCAGAAGCTGGCCCGCTACGATCTCCTCCTCCAAGTGCTTGCGCTCCTCCATGGCCGAGCTCTGGAGCTCAGTGAGAAGGGCCTTCCTGGCCGTATATCCACGCTTTCTGGAGTCCATGCTGATGCTGTTGACTATGGCCAGTGCCATGGGATAATTCGCTTCTGCATGGCGCAAGGCGGCCACGAGGATCATTTGTTCTTGACGGGTGCCTTTGCCCTTGGTGGTGTAGTCCAAGTAGCCGGCGCTGCCGAGAGAGATTTTGATGGCTTGAGCGTTGTCCCGCGTAGAGATGGTGTTGTCCCAGATGTGGACGTTCTTGAGGTCGAGCGTCGGCTTCACTGCAGCCGGCTTGATATGCTGGATGTCACATGAGTCACTGTCTGATGCATCGTCTAGGCTGAAGGCGTCGTCAGAGTTGGTATCATCACGGACGTGAGGTAGTGGTGGAGCGCTGCTAGGGTCCGTCTGGATCGCACTCTGCCGAGCCAGATTGGCCAGGGGGGTGTTCATCATGCCGGTGGTAATGCTGGTAGACATCGCGAAGGGATGGCGCACTCGTGCTGTAATATGTATATGAAGTAACTTGACAGTTGAATCAGCGATGCGTCGAAACTTTTAAAGGAACGGGTTCTAAATCACTGGCATACAGTTCCATTAATTGGATTGCCAGCGCTTTGAAGTAGCGACTATGAACTCGCGTGTGGCTTGCATAGAAGTCACCAGGCGCAGCGTTTCGAGCGGCGGCTCACCAGATTATAGTACTCAGTAGTACATGTCAGTAGAAAAGCGCTTGTAAGCGAGTACCATTTTTTTTCCAGCAGCGAGTAGCGAGTAATCCTTAGCGAGCAATTACCCTACTATGGGGCACCTTTCCGTTTAACCAAATCTCCCGAATCGCCACATTACTGCATGCCATCCCCGTCTTTTGCATCCCATTCCGGGTGCTGTTGGCTGTCTGTGGCATGTTCTATGACTCAATTCGACAAAGTTTAGGCATAGAAGTGCCGGGTTCAGAGGGTGGGGGTCGGGCCTTTTTAAAAAATCGGAGTTTGCAAATTATGGGGCACCCCGTGCGGCGGGCCTGCCGCGCACCATCACCTAGGGACACATGCGCGGCGACGTCACAACCACGCCCGGCCAGGAGGCTAAGGACGCCCCCACGCCCCCTATCTGCCCACGTTGGTGTCTAGAGGGGCTAGAGGCTGCCGAGGTGGTGGCGATCCCTGCGCCGTGGCGAGGATCTGGAGGGCTATCGCGGTTGATGAGGTCGGATCGGTCCGGGGAGCGCCCGTTGCTTGCGACTCTGCTGGCGTCTCGGGCGCGCCAGGCTCAGCCGGCAGAGCCTCCGCCGCGGCGCTCTGGCTGCAGCAACGGCCCTGGCCATAGCCTGATTGGCAATGTGCTCTGCGTCGCGGAGAGAAGGCGCGCCGCCCGTTTTTTTTTCCGAGCCGACTCGCCAAGATCGCTGCTGCTCGCACACGCACGCACGCACGCCCGCCGACCTCCCCCGCGACAGACCAACGCAGCAGGCCTTCACCCCATCATCGTTGCTAGGTATGTCACGTCACAGCAGGCCATGGTGGCGAGCCAGGTTACGAGAGGAGGTGTCGTCGGCTGGCAGAGAGCGGCCACGTGTTGCGGGTGAAGATTCGAAGTTTGAAATTTCACATTTTCCGAGCTGACCCACCTCCACTATCCCGGTCACAGCTCCCACATACGAGGCATGCGCGCACCGCCCGCTTAAAAAAATCTAGCAGACAGATAGGTCTAGGGCTGGTGAGAAGCCCACCTCCATTCCTGCAATCCTATTGGCTATGGCTGGCCTTGCCCCGAGAGGGTGCCCCATGATTTGGGTGCCCCAAAATTGCTCGCTACCAGTGGCGAGTAGCGAGTACCAGTAGCAGGCTCCACCAGATTATAGTACTTAGTAGTACATGTCAGCAGATAAGCGCTTGTGAAGACTAGCGAGTACCATTTTTTTTCCATTACCAGCAGCGAGTAGCGAGCACTAGTACCAGTACCTCCCAACCGTGAGATCGTAATCGGACGGCTGTGTAATTAAGAACCGTGGGCGGGCGGGCGGGTGGATTATAGTACTTAGTAGTACATGCCAGTAGATAAGCGCTTTAGTCATGCACCTATAGGCCCGATCCGCAGTATACGGGTACCCGTACGGCAATAAAGCTCACCGCCGAAAAATCGACGCTTCGCTGCATGACCGTAGGGGTGGGCGGGTGGGAAGAAAAATCTCGTCGCACGTCGCCGTCGGTCGTCGAAAGCTGTTGAGGGTCGAGATACACGCGGGTTGAAGCCTCTGGCAGGCGTCGAGCACGGGGCAAGACGTCGAACCAAAGGAGAAGGCCCAAAAACCTTTCGGAGGGAGATTACTGAAGTGATGGCTGAGTGGCACTGTCACTATAGTGGAAAAGTCGGCGAGAGTCGGCACGCATGCGTCGAGTCACGTCGAGTGCCAGCAAGCAAGGTGCACGCTGGAAAAGCAAAGGGTTGCTGTGAGCCGTGGGCGATGGACGAAAGGTAGTCGCTGTCGCCGTGGTGATGGCTGAGTGGCACTGTCACGAGAGAAGGGTGAGTCGGAACATTTCTGGGAAGAGCAGTTAACTGAATTTACAGGAGCCGAGGCAGACAATATATGCCAGTCGGCTATGTGTCGACTAAGGTAGACACCGCTCCATCAAAGAAGACAATCTGGCCAAAAAGTCTAAGTGCCGTACTCTGGCAGCATCTGGGTGTCGTACATCTTAGGCACATGTACGGCAGTAGCACTTCATAATGCGGGTTTCACAGAAAGAAAATGCGGATTCATGGTACCGGGAAACCATGGGTCCAACACGCTGTATAAGCGTGCGGTACATAAGCTCATAGTATGGTTGTAAACTGTGTGAGGTACTTAGTCGCACGTGCACCCGCGCCCTCTAAGTCCGCGCGAAGTGCGCGCACCGTGGTTTGCGCGCGGCGGGTCCGCCTCATGACGAGGAAATGTGCCGACGGCAAATCGAACCTGCGCACGGGCATGCGCGCATGCAAAGAGTAGCTCGCCGCTTAAACGCGTAGGCTTAAGCCAAAAAGGGAGAATCACGTTTTGTTATACATACCCGGTACCGAACGGCTCGTTGTACTGCGTGGGGCACCGATTTAAAGTTGGGCTTTTAAAAGCCCGTTCATCACTTTTGACGCATGTAGTGGGATGGGGTGTTACACTTGTTGGCTAGCTTTAGGTAGCTTTGAGTGCGCGCTATATGCATGACATACATCGTGCTATAATGATAGTTTTGTCATTGGCGGGACAAAATATTTCTGTCATCAACGGGACGAAATAGTTTTGTAATCAACGGGACGAAATAAATCTGTCATCATCAGCGGGACGAAATAGTTATGTCATGAATGGGACGAAATAGTTCTGTCATCAGCGGGACGAAATAGTAGTTCTGCCATTAGCGTGACAAAATCGATCTCTCAGCAGTGGACAGTGGAGCAGTGGAAATGGTTATGTCATCAGCGGGACGAAATAGTCTCGTCATCAGTAGAACGAAATAGTTCTATCATCAGCGGGACGAAATAGCTATGTCATCAGCGAAACGAATTGGAAGGAAAACGTCTGGAAGGCGAGCATTTGTCGTGGGTATGAACAAGTGACCAAGTCGGTCAAGCTCGACCCACCGAAGCTCGTTCGACCTGGAGGTTTTGTCGTATGGAAAGACACACTCATTTCTGACCTCAACATCGAACTGCCCGAGGTGAGTGATCAGCTCGTTTTGATCGATTTGACAGGCCGAGCAATTGACGTGCCGCTCCTTGGTTAATTATACAATCTACTTGTGCAACTGACTCATCAACATGCTGATCGATGCAAGTGCCGAGTTACGACTGCTCAAGGACTCACCAGCTACAAACCGAGGAGCTCTCGCATTTCTATTGTACACCATAAGGGGCGCGTCCGACATCCTAGAGTTCCGTGGTAAATGCAATTATACTATGCGATGTGTGTTTATCAATGCATCCGTGGGGCCAAGTGTATGACGTAATATATACTTATCCATGAAGATATGCATATCACTAAGCACGCCGAAGTTTCTGCCGACACCCTCGGAAGTTCCGATGCATATGCACTACGCCCATCGGGCTTCCTACCTAGATCATAAGGCTCCAAGCACTTTTCTCTCTCGCCCCCCCTACTCCTCAGCAAAAACTCAACCAACCGACAGGCTCGTCGTCTAAAGTTGTCGGCACAACTCGCACGATAATGGCAAGAAAGCACGTTGCTTAAGGATAGAGAGGCTGGGCTAGTCAAGCTGCGGAAGCATGGCGGAAAAGTTGCTAAAACGAGGGCGATGGGCCGCAGCGAGAACCCTTTGAAACTGCATGCCGCTTTGTAGATTTGGCTGCCGAGAGCGAAGTAAAGCTGGCGTCGTTCGACACTTTCCGCCGGACTTGGAAGGAAGAGTTCCCGTATGTCACCACGCCAAAGGTAAAGCGATTTAGCAATTGTCCCATTTTTGCTGCGGGCAAAGCGCTTAGAGACCAAGCTCGCAAGATTTTCAAAAAGGACATGACGCCAGAGGAGCGTTAAGTGCACCGTCAACATCAGCAACTCGTGAGGCGTCAAGTCAAAGCCGAGCAGAAGGTCCACCTCGAGAGGGTGCGCCAAGAACGAAGGTATATGAACAACGCCGCCTTCCAATCGAGCCTTGGCGCTGAAAACTTATTCTTCTTCGAAATTGATAGCATGGACTCCGCAAAGACCATGCTGCCCCACTGAGTTCGCATCCCAAAGTCTGTGAAGCCCGACATGCTCATCAAGTATCACCTCACTTGTGTAAAGTACGGCTACCGCCCGGACGACATCTACTAATACACCAACACTATCCCCCATGATTCATCCACGACTTGCAATTTGATATGGATCACGATCATGAAGGTGAGCTCGTCGTTGTTGTCCTCCCGACTGCTGATTCGCCGTGGATGTCCAGTAGCCGTGGCCTGCTGAAATCTAACAAGTCAAGCGATGCAAAAAATTCAACTCCGTGGCAAAACGATTCCGTACATCAGAATCCGGATGGACAACACCGTCAAGGAGCGTGGCGGCGCTCTGCAATTGGCTTGTGTCTATTGGCATCTGCGACGTCATCCATTTGGTCTTCCTGCGTGTCGGGCACACTCATGAGCGGGTTGACAAGATCTTCAACCGCATCAGTCTTGCGCTATCTCGCAGCTCCGCCTACACAATCGAGGCTTTTCTTGACTTGGTTGCGAAGGCATTCTCGCCTCATTCCGGAGATTGCAGAGCTCTCATTCTCCCTCGACTTCTCCGAGTGGTTAAGGCCCCATTTCCAAGACCACATCCAAGACATCAGCAAGCCGCACAAATTCGAGTTCAGGAGTGATGACGCCGCCGCGTGTGGCGGCTCGTTGCGCACCGCCTTGTGGTCCAACACACCGCTTTCCGAGCCCGTGCAGATCTTGAAGAGCGCGCCAACTGGGACGCCCGAGATTGGTGCGGGCTGGCCCCTTTTTACGCTCTTTGCGACAAGAAGAAGCCCGACGCGCTTAAGGTCCAGAGGTACTTGGATGACTTCAAGAAGGCCGGGTCGTACATCACAGACCTAACGGTCCAGTGGCACTTCTCCCCAATCGAGCGCGAGAGCTGAAAGAACCTGCTTGACGACGTGCATGAGATGCAGACTGCTCCTTCGACAACTTTCTCCGGGTTGAGGAAGTTCAGAGGATAGAGGAAGTTGGCGACTTCTTGCGCGCGCACGGGCAGACCGCACCCGCTGAGGCACGTCACACGACGGCTAATAACGCCGACCTCAACAATGCTGAAGCCGCTCGCGTTGAAGCCGAGGTTCAAGCTCAAGTGCTTCAAGATGGATAGCGCCTTCCAGGGAGTTCACGCCGGCGCCAAGGGGAAGCTTCATGCCAACACATCGCCCAATGATGCGAAGGGCAAATACCTCGTTGCAATCGACGTCTCCGATGCCAGTCCCATTGTTTGTCATTTTTGTCCTTTACGGGACAAAACAACTTGGTGCATCTGCCTTCATTGTCATTTTGTTCCAGTTGGGACAAAAAATGGTATGGCGTCTCGCTCGGAACTGACATAGCTCGCGGTCTTGGCCATCGTTTGGTGCATGAGGAGGACAAGTGTCCTAAAATTCTTGGTGATTGGGAGTCGAGATTTGTCATCGGGCTTGTGAAGTCGCGCGAGACTACGAAGACATGTTGACCGTGGCCGTTTACGAGCCCTTCCATGCCGATGCAAAGGACAAACCTCTCATGCCCATGTGGTTGTAGGGAGGCTGTAGGGAAGAGCCCGGGTGAACAAGATGGGAGAAATGTGTGGCGCTTCCGCGGAAGCTCGTTGAAGTCGTCCCTCTGTCGTACGCGAAGGCCATCTACGACGCGTCGGGAAGTCGCGAGGTGTTCAACGAGGACGGCACCATGGTCAGAAAGAAGTGTTACGGTAAAAGCGTCCGAGTCGTGAAGACATACGCGCAAATAACTTGGTGGCAAATCAGTCAGCCACGAAACGATTGCGCCCACGTCATGTCAACCACCCTAGCGCAACGCAAACCCGGCGGAGTCGTCAAGTTTAACGCAGCAACGAAGAAGGACTTGCTTGAGTTGGGGATGCTCAACGCGTAAACTAGTTTAGCAACGTCTAGTGGCTAGGCGGTGGATTTAATCACCACAATAAATATTGATTTGCCTCCACTTTGTCTCAATGCTCCATAACCAGCATTGAATATGTGTTGCGGTTGGTGTGCACCATGATGAATGCCGCCATGCACCCTAGGTCTACAAACCCAAGCTACACCACCCGTATGTCTGAAGAACTGATAGTAGCCCCGGGAATTAAGGTATACCCAAACCCTACGGTGCAAAATGAAATCCGCCGTCCAAAATGGGTTAATTTCTGTTCAGGTCGGCTCAAGCTGCAGTGAGCCAGTTCCTTGATGGCAATACTATCTAGCGCCTCTGCACACGCCGCTCCAATGGCGGGGGTGGCTGAGGTGCATGCCTGCACGGCGGCGCCCTTGAGCCCAGTCATGTGCCCCTCAACATATCCACCGCATCGTCCGCCCCGGGGGGCTCCCACTGTCCCCACAAAGCATGGCCGCCACAGAGGCAAGCTAGGGAAGTCTGGGTCCATGGCATGCCTGCAAAAACCATGCGTACCTCCCGTACAGAGCTGCTGCCCGTATGCCCGCTCCTTGTCAGTGGTGCCACTGCCTCTTAGCCACGCACTTCACGTCCCGCACCTGCATACAACATAGGGCATGTGCATATGTTCTCACAGCCTAGGCAAAGTGCGTATGGAGGGCAAGGAGGGGTGAAGCCCACTGTACGCTCCATCTAGAGCTCTTGAGTCCCGGGCGGTGCTGCCCTTGGCAGCATCTTGGGCTTTGACTCGGCAGGCCACATTGTGCATGTTCAGTTTCATCATCTCATCAAGCAAATGCATGTTGTACATCTACGCATAGGTCAGTAATCAATCAAGCCCTCCTCCCGCTGCTTCTTGATGGACTCGTCGAGACGCCCGGCACTCCTCACAGTTAGCAGGAGCGTCGGACTCCTTGCAGTCCCTCAAGTAGTGGATGACCGCTCATTGCAACATATACCACATGACTGCCATATGTTGATGCTCTGCGCTGTCAAACATATCCATGCATGAGTTGCCACGCATGCCACGTACTCAGTAGGCAACACACACCTACACCGGAGCTGGCTGTGTTATTCCTAGCAATAGCAACGATGGGCCCTCACCCAAAGACCAGCACTGTCACAGTCTCCGCGAAGTGCGGGAAGTCCTCGCATGTCCAGTTGGCACACACCACACCGCTAGAGCCGGTTGACGGCAGCGTCGGCCGGACTGGCCTGCGAAAGTCATTGGTCAGGGCGACCAGCGCCATCCGCCTATTCACCTTTCTTCATCTGTAGGTGTCGCATATCCTGTGAGGGGCACACACATTTCAGCAACCGTGCCCCTTTCAGCGGGAAACCACGGGCAAGCATCCAAACATCAGATGTAAAGGTCCATAACCTTTCAGGGTGACCGTCATATCTCCCAACAGTCCTTCACTACCCCAGTGCAGTAGTGCATTTGCTATCGGCACAAGCGGCAGCAGAAGTCCAACATAGTTTATATACGGCAGGCCAGCGGCGAAAAATGGAGACATGCCTAGGATAGAGTGCCGGCTAATCGCCTGCAACGATGCGCCTTGCGCCAGCCTCCACTCCGAGGAATCGCATATCTGCGCCCTAACAGCTGCAGGTGGGCATCCCCGCATAGGCAGTGCTGGGTTCATAGTCATCGTCAAAATCTTTTCCTGCGCGGCGTCCACAACCACCATGTGCTCACCGTATGTATAGCCGTCGCAGAGGAAAGGAGCGCCTGGGCGGCAGACTCCCAATTTGTACTTGCCTGCACTCGAAGTCGCCCATGCATGGTCAGCATCATCCATAGCAATAGCACACTATATGTGTGCAGACACAAAACGCATGCACAGTCAAACCTTTTTCTTGTCCCTGCCCTCTCTACTATGTAGCAAACAGTAGGAGCAGTCATACCCTTTTTCTTGTCCTTGCCCTTTCTACTCTGTAGCAAACAGTAAGAGGAGTCATACATTTTCTTGTCCATGCCCTCTCTACTTTGTAGCAAACAGTAGGAGCAGCTGTGCCACGATGTAACTCCACTACGCTTCATAGCCTTGAAGCGTCCAGGCATGTGAACATGCAAACATGCCGAACGCGCAGCAAACACACAAGGGCGCAAGCGGT